>PVIR01008086.1:0-58175 GCA_004026965.1 Petromus typicus
ATTTTTTGTGTCTTCATTGGTATCTTTTAGTTGATTGCATCATTTTCATTATACAGATGATTCATCTCCTGGATTACATCTACTCAGCTATTTTTGTGATTATTGTAAATAGTATTGGTTTATTTTCTTTTTCACCTACTTCATTATGAATATATATATAAGAACACAACTGAGTATCATATTGTTTTTTTATCTTGAAACTTCACTGAATTTATCAGTTGTATCAGTGTTTAGTGGAGTCATTAGGTTTTTCTGTACATATGTCATCTATAAATAGGAATAACTGACCTTATGGGTATGGGCGTGCATGTACATACACATATTTTGAAAGGGAGGACAGGAAGATGATATATAGATAGGAAAAAAGGTCATGACTTAAAGATTGAATGCACTTTAATATTAACATGTCCAGGCTTTCTCTAGAAACACATTGGTTCTTGTAAACAGAACCTACTCTCTTTAAGAAAAAAAAAATATTTCTGTGAAAGTAACCACTATAGCTGTTCATGGTAACTAGTTTTCTTACCCTTCAAAGATTATAACCTGCTCTTGAATCTAGTCAGGCCAAAGAAGTTCCCAAAGAATTGTCTAAAGTCTAATCAATATCATTTGAACTTCTTTTCTGATTCATATGAATATGTACAGGAGCTTTTTTGAGTAGCCTTTATCCCACTAATTCTATTCTTTGCTTCACAGGAATACACCAGCCTTCCTTCCTACCCAGAAATCTATGACTGCCTGTTCTAACATTATAAATTATGTAGGAAGTTCTCCCGAGCAGAGATCAAACCTGGATCACTCTATAGCTTTTATTCATGCCAAGTGCATGCTGTTTGCCTTGTCCTGAGGGAAAGAGCCTCACACTGCAGGAGCTACAGAAATGGTTTGCATGATCAGAAGCGCTGTTTTCCTCCTGTTTCCCCCTTGCCCCAAACAATTAGCTTCAGTCAGAACACTAACTTGCCCTTCCCCAAAGGACACATGACAATAGAGTCAAAGCCAGCGCCTTGGAGCAGTAAGCAGTAAGTAAGACCTGTGTGGACTCTTCCCTGAAGATCTCAGCATGACCCTTGACACAAAGCATAAGTTATTAACCTCATCACTGGAGACCTGTTGGGTAGGGTCTGAGCCCGCTGTGCAGGTAGAGGTCACGCATGGACTAGGAACCTGCCGAAGAGTGATGGATTTTTCACATGTGCTAGTTAGATGGGCAGCAGCACAGATTTCCACTCCACTCTGAGAGGATGAGCACAGGGCACGAGAAGATTGCTTAACTCTGGAGCAATCTGGGACAAAAAGCTAGAGAATAGAAAGAGTCAAGAAATGGCTTGGCTGGCTTGGCTTTTCCAGTCCCATTAGGAACCAGAAGAGTTGCCAGGGGAAATCACTTCTTCAGCTATGCTCTGGAGTCGAGATACATGCAGGGGACCAATCATGAGGGCCGAACATAGGTCCAGACACAAGACACCTAGATTCTAGTCCTAGAGATGCCTTTGTTAAATTTGTCTCTGTCAAAGATTTTGTGTTGATTACAACTAAGCAACTCTCTCAAATTAGCAAGAAATCCAGTAGGACCTGGGGCTCATGTCTCATAAAGAATTGAAGAGGTAGACACCCAGATGTGACTAGAGCTAAGAACTTGAAGCCACCAATATCAAGACAGTTTCTGTCACGTGGTCCTGCCCCTGTCCTGCTCTTCTCTCCCCTTGTTTTGCCATGTGGCTACATCGTTTCTCTCTCTGCCACAGTGCGCCCAGCAGAAGTTGGTTCTCCAAGTGCAAAAGTTCTCCATCCAAAAAACAGCTGCACTGACAAGAGATGCTGATTCCTCTTTTTCAATCCCCAGTTGAGAGAGGAGATGGATTGGTCAGGGCTTGATCTTGGTCCAGCCAGCTGTGGCCGGAACAGAGTAGGGGAGGTCAGGGCCCCGCAGTACAGATAAGAGAGGAGAGTGGTGCAGAGCTGAGCACTAGCTGGGGTTCTAGGGCTGAGCTCACTGCCAAAGTGTGCGTGCTCATTTTTTTTTTAGCCTGTTTCAATTCCAGTTCTTTAAGGAACTTGAAATTTGGTTCCTAAAAGTCTCTGTGCTTTTATGCTCTGTGGATCTTGAGCTCCATTCAGCAAAGACATCAGCTTGACAATGGAAAATATTTCCTAACTTGACTTCCAGAAAAGCAGGAATCCCTTTGGCCACAAAAGAGAGATGAAATGAAAAAGCTTGACAGAAGGACTTAGGAGATCAATTATGGTCGCCATTCTCAAGACCACCCACCTCCCCTACCACCTGAGTATCACAATAGCTGAGATCTGATGGAGACAGTTTGCTTAACCTCTGAAAGCCAGGAGCACAACTAACAGCTTCACAACTACAGGAAATGCACCAAAAGTTCTGAGTTTATTGGATTTAAGTTTATTGGATTTCTACTGCCAAGCACCCACCACCCTAGGTATCCAGCTTGGCACTGTAAAAGGGAGCAATGCGGCACTGAGGGGAAGAAGGCTCCATGTGCAGCGGACAAAGGCCATGAGAAGGTGCTCACAGGTAGCAAGGACACATCTGTGGCCTGTAAGGAGACGTGTGCCCTGCATTATCTAAGTGGACTTTCCAGGGATTCCTTATGCTAGCCCATTTCGGCTGCTTTACTTCTCATGTAGTTCCCAGATCATCCCCTTTCCCACCTGTCTCCCTGGAAATGGCTGAGGAATTGTAGGACCGGTGCACACCAGCTTCTGCCAGGGTCTCCCCCCAGTGTCAGTCACTTCTGAACCAAGTACATTTAGCTGCCGTCTTTGTATTTCTCTAAATTACTGTCTTCAGCAAATGCTTAGATAAAACAGTGTTTTTATTATTCTGATGGAATTCAGCAAACAGTGTCTATGGGACTTTTGTTTTGGTGAAGTGCTCTGTTGCCAGGATACCCAGGGTGAAGATGTCAAAGGAAGACACATTGAAAGGACAAGCTATAGTGAATATCCCCGAATCAATTCCTTGCATACTAATGACTTTGCTTTACCCTATGTTGTTTCTATCTGCTATAGGAAAGATATGGTCCACAGTTTCTAAATAATAAACTACCCAGAGAACATAAAACATGTATTATTAAATAGGGCCATGCATGTTTAACTCCCTCGGGGTTTTTTTCTTTCTTTTAAAATGTGGCCCTATGAACATTAGAGATGAATTCTGATTTTCATTAATACACATAGAAAAATAGATTTCTCCCCAACAACTTCCAGAACTATAAAATACATTGAAAAACAGAAGGAAAGCACAGGAGGAAGGAAAGCTGTCTTTACAATAGCAGAAAGATTCAAAAGCCAATTTATCTTAAAAGCATAAATTAGACACGTTAACAAGCACTTATCAAGTTTTTGCTAAGTATAGAGTATGATACTATTGCCCTAGACTTAAATTTAACTAGGAATATTTGAAATTGAATAGATAGATGTTCCTGTATCTAAATTAATTTAGAAAATGGAAAAGGAAATTCTCAAGGTCAAAATAGCAAGTCTTAAAACTGTCTTGGCATTTGCTCTTAGTAATACATTAGAAAAAAGAATTAGTGATGAACAAATTGTATGACTGTCAGAAGAGGGCAATCAACTTTGGACTATCTCAATACTATTATCCTGACCAGAAAAATATCTTTAACTATTGGAATGTAGGCTATTCATACTATAAAACATATGAAATATTAAGTTAATACAAGCAGAGTATTTCAAGAAAAATGCTGAGTAACTTCTTGCATCCCAGCTGAGACCAAGTTTGGTGGAGATGTGAAAGAGGACTGGACATAAGAAACCTCTAGAGATGACCTACTATGACTTTTATCTAGATATCTCCCCAAAGCCTCATGCAGTCACAGCTGGGGCCCTTTGGAGGGGGCTAGCCGAGGGTGTGCTGGGGTCAAGAATGTGATGCTGGGATTGATTCATAGTATATAATGCTAGGATTAAGGCTGACCCACCCTGGATATCAGTGAGAACCTGAATAAGGTACAAGGGACAGAAAGAAAGTTGTTGCTTGCTGCTTGCTGTTTTTCCTGTCTTGTGCCTATCATGAATTGTTTTTCTCCACTGTGATGCTCCCTGTCATGCCATTCTCCGCAATGTGAGCAAAAATAAATCTCTCCTGCTTTAACCTGGAGGGTTATTTTGTCTTAACAATGACATGGCCTTATCAGAATGACTATTGAAATGAAGGATATTTGTCAGAAGAGCAAAAAGGCAAATATTGGTTCCAATGTTATTGAAATGTGGAAGGTATCAAATCAACTCCATTTATTTTGATCAACAGTTATTAAAGACTCAGAAGAGTAGAAACTTGCATGCTGTGTTTTCTGCTGAAATGTTGGCAGCCTCCCTTCTGCCAGGCATTGCTAAGTCGGTACAGTGGGGATGGGGTCGGACAGTCTCCTTGCCCACAATATGGCCTCATTCTGAACTCATGATCTTCAAACTCATGCTCTTTATTCTGAAAGAATCTTTTTTTCTTGACC
Source organism: Petromus typicus (assembly GCA_004026965.1). Lineage (NCBI taxonomy): Eukaryota > Metazoa > Chordata > Mammalia > Rodentia > Petromuridae > Petromus > Petromus typicus. The sequence continues at coordinate 4,500 of PVIR01008086.1, forward strand.
AGGTGCTTTTTTTCCTCACTAGAAACGAAGAATGAAAATTGAAAGGACAATGTATTTTCCCTGGTAGGGAAGAGGTTTCTTTATGACAAGCGCTAAGAAAGCTCCAGGGAAATGAGAGCTGCCACTTTGGACCTGGATTCTGCCTTGAAGAGAAACTCAGAGGTCATATTTGCTTATAGAAATCTACGCTAAGACTTCTATCCAATTTCTAGAAGAGAACATAAAAATATTCCTTCAAAAGTAAAATGTTATTCCCACAATTTTAATGGAAATATGCTGCAAATATCCAAGAATAGATCACCTGAGATGACTTGCACTAGTTCTAAAGGAAGAAATGCCTATATTTCCCCTCTTCCTGTTTCCATCCTGGTTTTTTAAATAATTAGAGCACAAGGATGATCAAGAAAATGGACCATCAAGACTCCTAGAAAAATACAGGCCATGGATTACCACAAGAATAAGTCAATTAATATATGTATTAACCAGAATTTTTGTGCTGGAAAGTCTGTTATCCTCTATGCTACTCCACCATGAGGTAACCAAATTTTACAGTGTTATAGAGACAAATTGCAAAAATTATTGTTGTGCCTGCTACTTAAAGTGAGCATGAAAAGAAATGCCAACTTAGTTGTGAACATAGTCATATCTGAAAAGAACTGTTTTTTATGTGCAAAGAACTTCAAAATGTTCATAAGCTTGATTCTGTGATTCTTCTTTCTTAGTTATTACATTAAAGAAATAATCCTCGATGAAGAGAAGGATGTATTCACAAGACTGATATTCAAAATAGGAAACAAACAAAATTTAATGTTTAGGAAATAATTGTGTATATTTTGTAAAATTCACCTAATGCAATACAGGCAAGGTAAATTTGCATAATTTGAGGGGGAAATGAACACAAATTTATAGGCATATGACCAAATACTAGATAAAATTTGACTTAATTTTAACAGGAGTTGCATGTGAATAGTGAAAATATGAATGTTTCCTATAGTAAATATTTGCAACACTGACAATGAAGATTGTAAGTAGAAACACCTTAAAGCTCTTACCTTCTCATATATATGCACATCTCTATTCCAAGAGAAACAGTAAATGGATCATAGAAAGAATAGAAAATAAAGTCTGGTTTATTTGGACATTTACATCTAGCAAATACATTACCCATTACTTTATTGTAACTCAGATTTAACCAGCTGCAACCAACTGACTGAGAATAGCCGTGACTTTTCACCTGGCCTTTCCAGTTTGGCAACTTGAATTACTTTCTCTGATTAATTTGCTTCTGTTTTTGGAGACGTAAGTCCCAGAACACCCACAGTCTTTCCACCAAAATGCCATGAGTTCAGAGGAAGCTAAGGCTGTCTCAATAGAACAGGAGAGAGGGGCTGGAGCATAAAAGCCTAGAGACATGAAATATGTTGAGAAACCTCAAACACACCCTGGAGGACCCACGTGCAATTACCACATAGTCCTGAGTGGAAAGAATCTCTGTGCTACATTTCAAATGAGCCTTCCTATATCTTGCACCAAAATGATGTTTAATTCATTTCATTCATCCTTCTTTGCCTTTGAGCTCTCTTCTTTCACCTCATTCTCTGCCCTGCCCCATCCCCCAAATTCACTCATAGTATAGCTAGGTATAGTCCATCCCTACTCTCACCTCATGTAAGGAGACTTTATAACCCAGTGTAGAGACTCATCGTTGGATTCCATGCCCACTTCTGGGTGTTTGCACATGATAATGACTTGGTTAAATTCTCACATAAGCATTGAAATATTAGTATTTCTAGTCCATGGAAAAGAAAACTAAGGTTCAGAAGCATTTTTAATTACTTGTTCCATCCCATGGTAGATCCAGAGCCTAGAAGCTTTAAATCCCATTTTTCTCTTGCACCACAAGGAATGTTCACTGTATGACACTTGTACTGAGTTCAGTAGAAGTAGGATAACTTACAATTTATCATCCAAATGGGGACAACTTTTAGGAGAAAAATAGTTTTGTCCACATTTATACAGATATAAATGTAGACTAGCCAGAGAAAACTGGGAATAACTATCCTCACTACAAAGAGAAAGGCACACCATGCAGTCAAGCCTACAGTCTACACATAGTCATGTGTATAAGGTTCTTTCAACCTGACAAATGCCAAGCTGGGAGCCAAACAGAAGTCACTGAGTCACTTCCGTGTGCCTGGAAACCACCCTTAAAAGATCATGGATACGTACAGTTCAACTAGATCAGCCACTCAAAAGAATTGTCCTTGAAAGGAAGCCATGCCATTAGAATATCATCAAAACTAGATATTTTGAAATTGACTTTTAACAATCTGAAAAGAAAAGTAGACTCTGTCCTAGTGTAAAAGCTCATGTCTCATAAAGCCATTCTGCTGGTAAGATTTAAGTGCCAGCTGACTTATCCTGTGCAGCAACACGTAACTAGATGCAATATTTACCCTAATATCCTTCTTCTTTCCATTATGCCAATATAAAAGCATAGTGGGCCCAAGTTAAAAACAACTCAAAGCCATGGTTGACTCTATTGGCCAGGACCGAAAAGACTCAAGCCTATAGTCATATTTCCAAGCAAAATTTGCATTTCTCTCTTTCTACCTGGAAATCCTCACAAACCCATCACAGAGTCTGGAATAGGTAGAGGTTTTAAATTAATCCAAGACAATATTCACAAACATAAAAGTCACTGCCCCCCCCATACCTCCCAGCCATGGCTGACTGTGGAGTGAGCTTGGGCAAGTGAAGAAGCAGCCTGGTCAGCTTGGACATGAGTGAACACATCCCTAAGGGGACCCTTTCATGCTCAGACCTCAAGAGATCCAGGTTGCATTAAGCATTCTAGCTCCTGCCTCTGAACCAAATGAGCTTTACTCTCTGTCGAGAGAACCAAAAATGAGGTTTCATAACAAAACAGACTCTGATGGCACCACTTGGAGGCAAATGAGCTACCGTGTACCAGGCAGGAAAAGCTGGAGTTGTGATAAGAGACAGCCACAGGAGATAAAGATGAGAAAAACACTTGGTGCTCAAAAGAAGTGAGTGTCAAAGAAGCCTATTTTTTGTTATAGTTTAGAATTGCCAGAAGAAACAAACAAACATCTTCCAAAGTCTTTTACAGAACCAATGATTCAAGTGAAAGCTAGAATCTCTGTTAGGCTGTCCTGGGGCTTAGGAAATAAATTGGATTGTATTCAAATCTGTGTGTAACACAGATCTTGAAGAGTAGCAGTGTGTAGTCACTCTCCCCAGTAGCTAGTCTGTCCCATTCACTGAGCCTGGATGAGTTTGTTCATTCGTCACATACATAACCAAGCATCTGGGGGAGTGTGACATCATATGGTGACCCGAGGCCTGGCATCTGGGTTTCAAGCTTCCATTCCCATGCTTTTACTGCTGTGTGACTTTCAAAGGATTATTTCATTGTTCTAAGTTTCAACTTCCTCCTCTTCTAAAGGTGGAAAGAGAACTAATAGCCTTAACTCACAGAACTAATGAAGTCAACATATATCAAAATGACAGAACAGTACTGGCCAGACAGCATAGCACCTCAATGCAGATTATCATTACGAATAATAGAGGCACATTGATTGCTTTTAACAAATGGATAAATTGTTCATATTTGCTTGGTTTATGCTTCTTCTGGTTCTGGAAAGAGTATAAGTCTGGTAAGAAAAACTAAGTAAAGTACAATGAGCACAATTTTCAAATAGAAGCCAAAGACAGAAAAGGGAAAAACTAAAATCAAGCTGTTATTATTTGTGTAATGATTGACCTCTCAAGGGAGACCAAGAGGAAAGACAACAGGTAGACAGACACACCAGAGAGGAGAAGTCTACTGACCTTAAACTAGATATTACTGTGCATTCCTGGATAATTTTCAGTCTGCTGCCTCATTTTTCTTTCTTCTAAACCAGTGTTTTCCATGATTTCTTTCTTTTCTTTCTCATCTTTGATTCTGAATGTTCATCCCAAAAATATATCTCACGGAGTAGGAAAATGTAGCTAAAGAGAAGAAGGAGCATGTGAAGAGGTGGAAGCTAAGGACAAAAGCAGACACAGACCAGGGAGGAAGAAAGGGAAGCAGGAAGTTTTAAAGGACTTAAAATACTCCCCCGTCCAGCCCTATAAATCCATTAGCTAAAGATGTGTTCTGTCTTCCCCAGGGTGCTCTGAGCCTCTCAGAACCTACAGGGAACCCCTAGCTTGGCCTATGCTTCCAATTAATGCCGGCCATTAACATTTTCAAGAGGTGATGCATTTGTCTTCTGAATATGGTAATGATCTCAGGGTTCTTCCTTGTCTTGGAAAAATTTATTCACCACAAGAGCCTGTTCCAAGAACCAATTAGAAGAAGACTGTCTTAAAGAATTTCACTGTGGTTTGATTATTAGGATCAATTGTAGCATGGATCATATAGTTATTGTCATATAAACAAAGAAGTTATTGATAGTGTAGAGCTAGATGATTAAAATAACAACTTGTGTGTAGATACAATGAAATTAGAGGGGATATTTTAGACAACATTGATTCCTATGGTCTTATTCTGAAGCAGAGATAAAGTGACCTTTTCCAGCTACCCTATTCTGTCCTTGTTAGAGGAAGAGTAGATACAAAAAGTAAAATGTTCATCCAAAGAAATAAACAGAACACCACACATGATGTTCTTTAGTTTATCAATTAAGAACAACTTTTACCACTTGTCTGAATTACTGTGTGATCACTGAGACACAACACCCAACATCTACACTGAAAGGAAAAGAAATTTATTTTGGCTGATTGTTACAGTCCACAGTCAGCTGGTGCCAAGACAGAAAAGAGCATGAGAGAAGAGCATAGTGAAGGAAAACCCACTCACACCATGGTCGTCAGAAAGCAGAGGAAGAAAGAAGAAGGGCAAAGTGAGATATGCCCTTTCTGGGTTACAGCTAGTGACCAGCCTCTTCCAAACCAACCCCACCCCCTGACAATGAGTCAGCAATCTCGAACCATGACTCAGTCACCTTCCCGAAGTCTTTGTGTGCAGGAGGGCTTTACAGGATGTCCTCGTGTGAACAGTAATACAAAGAGCCAATTAGAAAAGGACTGTCTGGAAGGATGCCTCGGGGGCTGGGTGTGAAGCATGTTTCCTACAGCTGGAGTGGGAAGGTAACTCCATAGCTATGTGCATGAAATTCCTGGTGTCTATTTTCCTCACTTGACATAAACACCATGGAAAAATGATTGGCCACCAGAAATAGAACCCCTGATTATCAGCTTTGTGACCTTAGGTTAACCACTCTAAGCCTTATCTCCTTATATGTGAAATGAGGCTCTAACAAAAGTAGCTATAATATGTAGTTACTGCAGAACACTAACGATAGACCAAATAAGGCTTTGGAACACAGAAGTACTAAATAAAGCCAAAGACATATCTCAAGGCTATGGAGTACACAGGCACTCATATAGCACAACAAGAAAATACAAGGAGATCCACTACCAAGAAGTTAACCTTTGCAATGCTTATGAATAGACAGAAAGCACGTAAATAGATATTAGATACATTGATAGATAGTAGATAAATAAATAGTAAATAGTAGATAGGTAGTAGATAGATAAGTAGATAGATACCAGATAGATAAGTAGATAGTAGATAAATAGTAGATAATAAACGATATATAGTAAATAGATAGATACATACATAGATAGATGATAGATACATAGAAAGTAAATAGATTCCATCTGAGAAGAGTGAGAATCTTTTTCAACTTTCATGCTTTACTCTTTCCCATCTACTTCCTTTTTACCCCATGTACTATATTTACAAAAACTAGTTGGAGAGAACAATGGTTGATCCTTTGTATTTTGAGTCTGGATACATGATGTTAGAAAGAAGGATTGAAAGCACAGAGCCAGTGTAGATGATGAACCTGGAAAGAAGGAGGGAAGGCCTCCAGTGAAACGTCACCAACAATCTAGAATACGGCTTGCAGATACATTGAGTTCATTTAAATCCATTTAGTTCTTGTTGAACATACTAATTTTCTTTTAGCACAGCTACTTACAAGTCAGGAAACACAGCTTCCTAGGTTATTAAAAGACGCTTATGAAAGCAGAAAAAATATTTTTTAAATTACACCTCCAAGTCTAAAATATTTGTTAGCCTTGAAACCTGAAGGTACATTTTTGAGTGTTTTCCAGTGGAGTTGTGTATTTCTTTCCTGATCAACCACAACCCTAGACTTCAAGAATTTCCCTTATTTCCAGAATTAATTCTTCAAAGTTGAATATTTATTTCTTCTAGATGTTTACATTCTTCATTTATGAATATTTTTCCATAATATAACCTAACTTCTTAAGCACTAGATTTTATTGAGTTCCTCCAGAATGTTCAGCCAGCTTATTATTTGTAGAAATGACTCCCTTTTCTTCTATTTACCATGAGCTTACATAATATTTAATTAAGTTCTGGAATTTCAATTTTCACTGGACGGAAAGGATTTGGAAACAAATACAATCAGCTCTTGGTGAGCTCACAGGCACAAACTAACCAACTGTGCAAAAGAACAAGGACCTAACAGTGAAATATCAACTGGTGATTAGCACTCCTGAATTTCAAGTGTAGAGAAGAAGTGGAAGAAAATCAATGAATTTGTGAGATGTTGGGTGTTGGCTCAGTAGAAATAAACACTAAGAGATTTGTATTTATTTACTTATGTTTAATTTGCAAAAATACTCCTTCTGGTGATGAATATCAATTCTCCTTGAAGTTTATAGTCCATGAGAAAAATTGAAGTCTGAAGATATGGCTGGCGTGCAACAGTAGAGCATCTGTGTGTGTCAGGCTCTGGACATTGGGTAGCAGACAAAGTCCCTATGGAGCTCCATCATTCCAGAGAAGGTAGTTCTGTAGTCGGGTTACCAGGGTCTCCTCCCCAATAAAATTTTTTAATAATGCCTGTTGGACTCAATAAGCATGGACTTAACATATGACTATACTTCTCTGAGAGATTGGATGGATAAAAAAAGAGGGAGTTTTTTACTCTGTGTCTCATTAAATGATGTTATCATGTACTACATGTTGTTTATGGTACAGTCAATTGATTATGATGCCCAAAAACCAAGTGATAGATGAGATATGGCTGTATCAGCAGCACAGAAACAAGGAAAAATAGCCATAATTAACATATGGAAGCATAAGCATGCAATTTTGTGTCTTCTTGTGTTTGAGCAATTCTCCAAACTTGAGATGATCCTTTTAATTAATCATAGAGCCCAGGCTTTTTAGTTCTTTTTAAATCTCTGCCTTTAAATTACTTTAAAATGATTGCTGTTGCTTTTAGTAAAAAGAATGTTGCCTTAAATTTAGGAAGCAACTACGAAGAATTCTAAACTATTTGTATTGAAGAACTTAGCCATGTGTTCAGATATTACATCCCACCTCCCTAAATGGTTCTGCTCATCTCTTGGCCAGTGGCTTGCTCCCCCACCTAGCTCTGTCCCACAAGACAGCTCACTTCTTCCACACACATATATCCATCTCTGAGCCAGTGTGTACGAGTGTCCCTGCCAACACCAGCTTTTTCCTTCACAAATTAAATCCTGTACTTCACTAAGCCCAAATCAAACCCTCCCTTTTAGGAATTTTCTTTCCCTATCCTGTTTCATGGATACAAAAACTGTATTTTGTGAATATTCTTTACTAGTGACCAATTTATATTCTAATCGATGAGAAAAGCCAAAATGGGAATTGCTGAATGACGCAGCCACTACTGTATCATAGAACTAGAACCAAGCTGACTCTCTGCTGTGTCTCAGCACCATATTCTTTCCACTCTGTCTTGCTCTTCTATTTTTATTTGTTTATATATTTTTTACTCTAGCACTTACTCATGCCACCTCGACAGTACAGCCTTGACCCACAGCCAGTCTGGTTCAGGTATGTAGAGTATGCCCTTAATTCCTGTGCAGGTTTGTTTGAAAGTAGAGGCCGTACCTTTCCTATCTTCAGCATGTACATAACAAGAGGACATAGACAGAAGGATGAGCAGATGTAATTAGCTAAACCTTAGAGCAGACAGCACCAGATCCTCCTAGCTACCGCCCAGCACCCCAGTAATCTCGGCCAGCACATGTCTTCTGATTGCATTTGCAAGACCCCCCTGTGCTTCTGATTAACGTCTGTATTTGTCAGCCTTTGCATTGCCAAAGCACCTATTTTGTTTCCCCAAGTGGGATATAGAACTGTAGGTAACAGGTAGTTAATAAGCTTAACAGGTAGGGACAGAGGCTCATTAATGGCTGCTCTGTGATTTGTGGCTGGCTCCCCCAGCACCTAAATCTTGAAATAAATATATTCAGAGACTCTGTTATCCCGGAAGAGGACATGGATCATTTTTCTTTCATTAACAATGGAGCCGCTACAGCAACATTTTTATTTATGTGCACATTTCCAAGCTAAAAGCTTGTCCTTTTAAACCTGCTCACACTAAATTTTGATCAGCCCTTGATGAAAGAAGACTTATGGATCGGAGACAACCTGGTAACCATCTGTGCCCAATGCATATTAAAGGAAATGTAAATTCACAAAAGGCTCCCCAGCATATATCAGCTTCTCCATCCTGGGAAGGGAGAGGATGATTAGAGAATCTGTGACCAAATCTCCTGATTCAGGAGGGCCATGTTAATGAGGGACTTTGTTGAAGTACACAGCAGGAAGTTGCCTTAAAAAAGAAACTTCCTGATAAAGAGTAGTTAAAAAATTATTCCCTTTATGTGGGATGATAGATACTTTGGTGGGGGGATGTCTACTCGACAACCACACTCACACACACACCACACACACAAACATACACACACATATCTGTGGCTCTGTGCTATGTGTGGGACCAGGGATAATAAATATCCTATGCTAGTATTCTGTGGTCCATCCCACCCCAACTATAGCCAGATTTGGAGCTGCTGTGGACCTGGACAGCTCAGTACATAATGTGATCAGAACTCAGCAATCACCACACCCCTTCCCCTGAACCCATCTAACCTTTGCTGGCCTGTCTGAAACAACAAGCCTGTTGGGACTGGCGTTGCTAGGATCAGCTGTATTATTTGCTGGAACAGAGGACTTTGCAAAATTGGGAGACCAGAGTGGCCATCTTTTGCATGAGCTTAAAGAAATAGCCAGAGTCAGTTCAGTAAAAGAAAAGCGAACCAGACAGGTGATGTGGAGCAGCAGGAGAGAGGAAAGAGGAGGAGAAAGAAAAAGAGAAATGGTGATGCTTTCTGAACAACTTAGATGCTGGGCCCAAGCCCAGCCACGTGTTCACCCCTGGAATTTCCAGAGTAGCCTGTTTGTGTCTGGTCTGGAGTTTTAGCATCCAGCCTCTGTGATGCTGGAGACAGTGTCCAATCAAGGATCCCTGAGGACAACTCATGGTCATCTCAAGTTCAAGGAGCGGAGGCTTAGCCCAGCCACGCAGCAGACCTTCCTCAGCACTGGAGCTCAGGGCCTGGTGCCACTGCCTCTCCTGCACAAGTCTCACCTGACTTGTTTCAGAACAAGACTCTCCCACTGACTCTTCTCAACAGCTCTATCCTTACAAGAAGCGCTCAGGGCTAAAAGGCGAGAGCTTGGTGGTTGGAGACAAGAGCCTCTGCAGTGACTGCTGTTGACAACTGCGTCACACCCTGGCTGCTCTCAGACTGCACTCACATAGCAAGCGGTCATCTGCCTGAAAACTGCAGGCTCAGCTGATGCCTCTGGCTGAAACCCAATGCCTGGCCCTAAAGAGAGGTGGGCAACACCTTTCAGCCCCATCACACAGAAAGTTGCTGCTTTCCTGAGGAGATATCTATCTGTATAGTAGTCTAACTCTTAAAAATTCAATATCCAGCCAAGTACAGTCTAATCCTTTCTTGGTTCCAGCTCTCGTCCTCGGCTCCTCATCACAGACCTGAACCACTTGTAGGAAGAGTTCAACCTCCTCTAAGCCAGCACAAGTGTATCTGCCCACAGCTCACTGGGCAGTGCCGCCCTCCCCATGCCCTGTCTCTCCTCTAGCTCCCCTGAAAGACCTCCCACTCATTCTTTAGGCTGCTCCAGCCAAAGGGAATAACTTAGCACCACATGGAACACCTTCTCCTCGAAGTGCTAAATACAAGTTAAGACTTGAGACTCTTTTCAGCTCTAATCACAGACTATAATTTCTCTGATAAAGCCACTCCAGATTTCCATTCAGCCCAGAGCCTTGGCATCAGGCCTTGGAGCTGGTTTGGGCTCAGGCTGTGGGGCATATCCTGATCTGAGCTCAGGCAGTCACCACATCCCTCCCCCATGAACCTTTCAACCTGCTTTGTTTTGATTATTTCAAACTCCTGCCAAAGCCATTAGGACAAATGCTCAGCTGAAAGCAGTCACAACCTCTTGTCAGCAGCTCTGCACTGCTGGGCCATCGGTGACAAGGAGGAAGTTCAGGTCTCCTCTGACACAGGCCAGCACCTTCTGCTTCAGAGGGAAGGGAAGGGAAAAGACAGCTCCCTCTCAAAGCTCTGCAGTCAGAGCCTTTCCTCCATTGCAAGTTAGGCCTCAGGTCTTTGAAGGATAGGAGCAGCTGCAGAAGCAACAACAGCCTCAGGATGTAGACGATCCCACCAGCAGCTCTTAGAGTTTGTAATGAAAACAAAAGTGCACCTGTGTTTTGGCACGCTTCAAAGCAGTTTTCAGTCATGAGAAACAGCCACTGAGAGGAAGGGCTTACAGCCCGCATAATGCACCACAGCGTTCTGCCGCTGAGCTGTGGGGTGACCTTGAGGACTTAGTGAACCCTAAACTTAAAAGGGACACACAGATGATCAGCTTTGCCCTTGAACCTGGGGCTTCCTCTGCTCAGGACTTAGTCTGCAGTCCATCCTTCTGTGCCTTAGATTTGTAGCACTTTTCTTTAATATTGAATAAGAAGTTGCTGTGGCAGACCCTTTGTTCTTGGCTCCTAGAATCACCTGCCTTCTTTCTGTTCAAATCCAGGACATGCTGCATGGACCTTCTAGGTACCTGAAGCATGAGTCAGATAAATCTTACAAGTTACCTAGCAGTAAGCGTTCTATTATAGCAACACAAAGCAGACTAAAACATGAAGGATTACGTAGTAATAGGCAGCAGAGACATCCAGATGAATAGGGATTTCCAGACTTTTATTGGCCAACTGTTACACCTTTTTCTGACCTTTAGAAATTAGAGTGCTGTATTCTCTTGATTCTGAGTCTGAATGCTAAGGGAGAGAGGCTAGGAAATCATGACCTGAAATATCCTTTCTCACTGTCTTATCATTTTGATCTTCCTAATCTTAGCACAAATTCTAAGACTGTGCTGATTGATTAAAATATCGAGTGATGCATTATTAACCTGAAAGTAATAATTGAGGACAGTATGAAGACGCAAAACATAACTGCAGAATTGTGACCAACTCTCTGAAGTGCTTACAGGAGGGCCTGTGGGAGCCAAGGAATTCGTAGAGAAAAGTAAGTTCAACTGCTCTTGGAAAATGTGCTGGATTCAAACAGCAGGAAGGAAAGTGGCTCCATGTCCCAATCTCCTGCCACTAAGCCCCAGCTCTTTGAGACTAAGTTTCAGCCTTTGAGCCTTTGGAGACAAACCATGACCAAAATGGGCCACTCCCTGAGTACACAAGCCAGTGGTGCCAATTGTGGTGGCTCACAATTCATAACTGCAGTAACTTTCTCTAGTTCAAATAAAATAAGTCTTGGTCCATGCCATGGCAGCCAAAGGCTTGATGCAGTCTCTATCAGATATAAGAAGTAATGACAGAACCACAGATCTACTACAGCTGCAGGAGCACACATGGACAGCAGGAACTGCCAGACATGTCCCTGAGGACCCTGTCTGCTTGCCTCACCTTGGGGTGTCCTTGAAAGCCAGATCTGCTTAAGAGAAGAATTAAGGAAACTAGCCTCAAGACTGTGCCATGAAATTTTGAGTGTAGCTCGCTCTACAAGCCTCCACAGGTAACAAAGCCTAAACCACAGAAAGAGAGTAGTTCCTCTCCCCATCACTGCTCTCCAAATCCATGCAAATGTGCTTCTGACTCTGGTCTCCCAACAGCCCCACCTTCCATGTGCCCTAGGGATTCAGGAGCAGGAGACCTCACTGGGGATCCCATCCTAGTTCTAAAGAAAGAAGATAACAAGAAAAAAAAATTCCATTCAAAGTCAATTTCTAGTGTAATCAAAAGAAGATGTTTTAAACCAGCAGTTCAGCTAAGAAAGACCTAAGGTTTCAATGATTGTCTGATGTCTTTGTATACAGTCAATAGGCACAATGAAGTTTTTGGCTAAAACATTTCTAGATTGGGCGACTAGACGGGAAAAAAAAATTCTCTCCTACAGAAGGGGGAAAAAAACATTTTTAGGGATAGCTTTGTTGAAGAAGAATAAAAATACTCTTTAAAGCTCAACCTAAAAAACATAGAAACTAATACACCCACAAATGCTCAAAAGTCCTCGAATAACACCATTATGTGTGCCTTTGGCAGAATGGTGCTTGCTCTTCCTGGCCTGGCTGTGCTACAAGCACTGTCTGACTCAAGTCTTCCTGTTCTGATAAATGTCCTGTTCTCAACTCACCATTTCCTTCTCTTACCTCACTCAGGACTTCAGCCAACCTCTGGGTTCTTCACTACTCACTCAAGCCCACAGCGCCATGGCTGTCAGGGAACTGCCCGCTATTAGGCTTATGTAAGATTGAATTTAGTCACTATCTTGGAAGAGAATTATCTCATGTTGACAAAATCCTTCCAAGTTCACTGCAGAGAACTTTCATTTCCACATTCAAATGAGATTTGAATTTGTCCAAGCATCAATTAAACCCGTGTCTGCTGTTGTGACCCAGCTTGGGAAGAAAAGCCACTGCCTGTTCTGTGCCAGCTCAGCACCGAGGCTTTGCTCCTTCTCCACCTCATCTAGACGACAAGGTTGACTTGGAGATGCTGGGCAAGGTGCTCATGGCAACACACAGGGGTTCCGAGTGCTGCTTCTGCAAGAGCTGTAAAGTCCTGAATTCCAGGCTCACTCTCCTGGGCAGCCATGTCTCCGTGAGTCCAGCTTCCTGTGAGACTTGAGAGCAAAGGTTTTGAGACCATCATTTTTGCCACATCACAAGGGGGAATTGAATTAACCTCTCCAAACATTGTGGAGGTTCCTCCCAAAACTCAAATCTACCGCCAGATCTAATTATCCCATTTCTAGGAATCCAAAAGAAATGAAATCAGTATATCAAAGAGACATTTGGTCTCCCAGGTTCCTTGCAGTGTTATTCACAGTCCACAGAACATGGATCCACAATTGTGTCCACTGATGGATAAAAACAATGTGGTGTATCGATTTAGACAGATGCTTGCTCTTTGTAGATTTAGACAGGAGTAATATGCACTAGTATTCTGTAGCACAATAGGATGGTTATAGTTCACAATATTTTATTTGAGAGACATTGGAGGAGAAAAGCTGAAGTGTCCAAACACAAACAAATAACGTGGTGGAAATTTCACTGCCTTAACTTAATGGCCACATATTGTATATGTGTATTGACATGTCACCTGGCATCCCACATATGTGTACAATTAGTATGTCTTAATTAAAAAGAAAATGAATAGAAAGGGGGTTCACTTTCCTATAAAATTCTCACTGCAGATAAATAATGTCAATCAACTTTTCCAAGACCAGGACAAATCACCCAACACTCACAACCCCGAGGGGAAGTTGGCTTATCCCACGGTCAGCTGACACCATGGCGGAAACATGACAGTGAGGGGCATGATGCAGGGAAGCTACGCCCTTCACGGTGGTCAGAAGACAGGGCAGAGTGTCGTCAGAAAGGAAGGGGCCAGAGGCCAGGCACAAGACTTCATCTCTCTCCACGGCCTCCCAGACATACCCAGAAATGTGCTTTGCTAAGCCCCTTGTCAACTGCCATTTCAACCTCCTTCAAAGTTACTTTAGCTGTATAATAATAATTAACACATAAACACTTGAAAAAGTTAACCTCTCCAAGCTCAATTGTTGCCCCTATAACATAGGAAAGAATAGTGAGATCACGAGTCAGTGCCTGTTATCAAATAAGTAACAGATATCAATACCTCTCTTCAGGCACCAATCATTTCCTACATCTAATGATTTGTTGATTATTTAGTCATTAAATATTTAATGTGCACTTACCAAGCCATTGGGATGGTAGTCAATGGAGAAAAGTAAGTTCTCTCTGCCTTTCAAGAGCTTACAGTTTGGGAAGGAGCCATACTTTTAATAAGTTTATGAAACTACAGATACAAAGTATAAAGAAGAAACACTCAAGTTTGACCAAAGAAATTAAGGAAGTTGGGCTGGGGATTTAGCTCAGTGGTTCTGGTACCTGTCTTGCAAGCGCAAGGACCTGGGTTCGATCCCGGGTTAACCACATAAAATACTGGGCATGGAGACTCACGCCCAGCAGCAATCAGTACCACATACCACAGTGCCAGGCGTGGTGGCTCATGCCTGTAATCCCAGCACTCGGGAGGCAGAGGCAGGAGGACTGCTGCAATGTGAGTTTGAGGCTGAGCTCAGGGCCAGCCTGAACTACAAAGCGAGACCCTATCTCAAAAAAAAAAAAAAAAAAAAGGAAGTTGTTAGAGGTGATAGCTGGAGTTCACATTTCAAGGCTTGGTGTTTATTGGGACACAGATACTGGAAGCCCTTTGAGTGAGAGGGGACAGTACCACTGCATCCACTGCATCTCCAAGGACTGCAAAGGTTGAGGTTCCATTCCTGTATCTCTAGTCACACTTGGTGATCGGGGGAGATAAGCAAGGGGAAAGAGGGAGCAGAAACTGAATAAGAAAAGCTCACTACAAGCTCTCTGAATGGATTAAAATATTTTATTAGCTTCACACAAGAAAAGTAAGACCCACGTTGTGTTCACTCAGCACAGTTACCTGCACAGAGCAGAAGCTCAGTCAATGTTTTTTGAAAAGGTAAATTAATAGATGAATGGAAGAATCAAACATCGGTATTACTGTCTTGCTTTCAGGAATCAGAGAAAATTGGGAGAAAGGATTAAAAGAGGGGTCAGTGTAGCTCAAAGACCTCTGTACCACATGTAGGGAAAACCTGGAGGCTTTAATTCTGTCACACAGGCTGGACCACTGGGCAGATCGGAAGCAGCTGTCCAGATCCATGACAGCCACACTCACGTGCAGTTGCTTCTCTGCATCTGAGGTGGGGAATACTTACCGTGTCTTTGAATATGAAACAGTGTCTTTGGCAGACCTTTTAAAACAAAGCACCTTTTAAAAACACGCAGCTTTTAAAACAAAGGGTTTAAATACCTGGTTCAGGAATTCAGAAGAGCCGGAGCCGTCCTGTCTGCAGGCACGTCCGAGGTGGGAGCAGCAGGGCGATGTGGGGTTGGAGGGGGCCTTGCGGGCAGAGACAGCTGCTGCCAGGTTTCTCCAGGAGAAGGACTCATGTCTCATTAACAACTTCACACTTGGCGTCAGGTTTCCTGGACATCGTTGCTGCTTGTGGAAGATGAGCTGGGAGCAGCAAGAAGAGCCCTGGAGATATTGTCCAGAGGTGTCTGCATCGGCCAGGCGCTCCTGGGCCAGACGTGGAATACTTTCAATTCTGCTGCTGTCATTTCACAGAGAGAGTGGAAACCCTTCCAAAGAGCTCTGGGGATTTTGTTGAGCAAACGTACATCGAGTCCTCTGGAATACAATAGCCTAAGCTATAGTTCTCACGCCACTCAGTACTCACATCGCTGTGAGTAGAAATACCATCTATACACATGTTCTGTGCTTTTCTTATTGTTGGCTCTCAAATAAATATTGGATAAGGATGAAAAGTATGCACATTAGAGCACCATTCAGTTGATGGACCAAGAGAGCGTGCATGATCTGGCCGGGCTGCTGAGGCCCCAGTTTTAAGGATTCAGGCCAACGTCCTCCCTGGCTGCTCAAGACTGCACAGGAGAACAGCAGAGCAGAGGGCACAGGCAGCGTGCTTTCCCTATTCATTGATAGAGCTGATAGAGGTAGGCAGTGACCAGGAACTAGGAGAGAGGGATGAGTGGGTAAGTTTGAGGTCATAGGAGCCTAATCCGGTCAATTACAAGGGGAAGATTTGCTCTGTGAGGTGCTCCATGAAAGACGTGTCAAGATCTCTTAGACAGAGGGGGGCGGGCATAAACGCCATTTTTTATTTACTTTATCTTCTGTCTGTTGCAAAGAGAATTCTGCACAGAAATTAACCTTGGAGAGAAAACTCGCAACATTGGTACTAATTTTCTTTAAATGTCATCTAAAACCCATCCTTTCTCCGACCTTTGGCTTTTGTAAGAAGAAAAGACAGAGCGAAGAGATTCCCTTTGAAGGCTTAAGAGCTGTTTGTGGTTCACTTGAAAGAGCGACGTCTGGTTCTCCCGGCTGAACACAGCTCCCAACTTGTGCTAGACTAAAGCAGCCACACTGCTTCTTTCTGTGAAATAACACTTTACCCTGCAGAGACACGCCGCTCCCCGCCCCACAGGTCTCCTGGCAAGGTTAGCGCGGATGTAAACTCTTATTCTCACATGTTGGTCAGGACTATGCTTGTTAATTAGATTCCACGGTGGGGCAGGTGAGTGGCCACATTCGCAGCGCTCATGTCTCATTAACAACTTCACACTTGGTGTCAGGTTTCCTGGACATCGTTGCTGCTTGTGGAAGATGAGCTGGGAGCAGCAAGAAGAGCCCTGGAGATATTGTCCAGAGGTGTCTGCATCGGCCAGGCGCTCCTGGGCCAGACGTGGAATACTTTCAATTCTGCTGCTGTCATTTCACAGAGAGTGGAAACCCTTCCAAAAGAGCTCTGGGGATTTTGTTGAGCAAACGTACATCGAGTCCCCTGGAATACAATAGCCTATGCTGTATAGAATCTGGATAGAAAATAGATTCTAGTGGGGATGTATCAGTAGCCATGATCAAAGGTAAGATGTATAAGTAGTGAAAGAACATTTCAAATAAAATGCATTTCAAAATAAAATTCAAAATAGGAATTCACAAGAGGAAGTTATTGATTATGATTCAGATATTATTTTGTCATTTCAGTAGTGTCTTTAAAAATGGACCCTGTTTGGACCTATCTGGAAGGCATTCCAAAAGGGCCCAAATTTTCAAGCATTTTACTTTCTAACAGTAATAGTATTCTAAAATAAATGATTTGTTCAGATAAATCTTCTCTGTGGCAGGAATGACTGACCAGCAAGTATTCAGTAAATTGAAAAAAAGTGCTGAGCATTTCATTTTAAAAATTGTATTACATTCAAAGACACATTCCATTAATCTCCTCAAAATACTCCTCAGTTCAAACACATTGATCGTATCACACCTGCCACTTTGTGAATCCGCTCTAGATGTCCTCTTTTGTGTCTCTAGTTGCCGCGTGATTGGTGCTTCAATTTCTTGAATCAGTCTTAGACATTGACCTTTCAGGGTAACTTTGGCTTTGGAGGAGAGTCAGAAGTTGTCCAATGCCATATCCAGTTTTAACAAAGTGAACAAGGACGCAGTGTGATGGTTTTACAAACCTGACTTTCCATTGGATGGCACTTTTTTCCACTGGACAGCAGTTGAGAATGACATTCACCAAGTTTTTTATCACACCTCATACAGACATGAAACAGAAATTCTAGAACTGTTTCATAGTGGCCAGAATAATGGAATAAGTGTGTTAGAAGTGAAGTATTTTGAGGGATGATTAACAGACATGTGTCTTCCACTGTAATAAATTTTTAAAATTTAAATATCCACTGTATATTCTGATCATACTTTGTACTTCAAATACCACACTGTGTATTTCAAAGAAAACAGCACCAAATAATGGGAAAGCATGTGCTAGATCTGTGAAATTTTTGCATTCAAATTTTTAATTGCAGCAGGAAAACTCAGATACATATGATAGAGCCTGAGAGTTCTCAGTAACTCCTTTAGGGGCTAGAGAACCAATGAAGATACATTTAACCTCTACTGGAGAAGCAATAAGCCTAAAGTCCTGTCTGTGGCTGAGCTTTGGAAGTACGGGAGAGACTGCTTTGCAGATTGGAAATACATTTAGAAGAGGCAGCATGTGTGTATAGAAATCAGATATGCCGATGGACCAGCCTGGTAGAACTATCAACCAGGACAGTAGGTGTGAGGGCACAGAGAACATGGGGATGAGGACAAGTGTTACAGTTCTCTCCGGCAAGGAGACTGACACAGGGCCTTGTTATATTGTGCCCAGTGGTCCAGCCTACAGATGTGGCCCTTTGTCTTCGAGAGTTTGTGCACTTCCAGTCAGGTAATCTAACCATGGTGCCTTGGCAAGCCTGTAAAATAAGACAGGAGAGACTTCACAGGAAAGAGGTGCCCACCTGGGTCCAGCGCAGTGTGTTGATTCTGAGGCCTCTGAAATGTGCACGTGCTCCCCGGTGTCTGAAGCCACTGGCTTGCACCACGGTGGAATGGTTCCAAGAGCAAAACTCGTGACTGGCAGCACCAGGAAAAGGGGACAAGATACTCTAAAGTGTGATTATCAGGGCATGAAAAGAGTGTTATCCAATGGAAAGTGTGTTTCTCAAGAAATGACTAAACCGTCTTCTGGGGCTTGAAGTCAGAGTGAAGGGCAGGGCTGCTGGCATGGCACAGGAGCATTAAGCAACAGAAAGCCATGCAAGACACTTTTTAAAGGTGTACTCTATAGCTTATATCTAGAGGGCCGCTCAAAGTTCCATGTGCTCATAGGTGGGAGGTAGCTGAATTATGGGTGTTTGGTACTAGGCTTAATGGTGTGTGGCACTGGATTAGTCCACTAATTGGTTTAGCATAGTTCTAAGTGGGGCTGAATGGACTCAGCAAAGACAGAAGAAGCTTCACCTTGGGTTGGGTGGCACCCATCAAAAGGTTTGGAGCCTGCATAGAATATGAAAAGAAAAGGAGACTGACTCTCTGAAGCAGCTTTCTGCCTGCCCTGCCATGGACTGTTTCTTTTCTGAGATTCTTTCCCACTCTTCTGCAATTCTAGGATGCCCCACCTTGAAGCCAGGGGACTGTGGATTGAAACAGCTACAAACTGTGAGCTAAAATAGACCACTCCTTCTTTAAACTGTGGGTGTTGGGTATCTTGTCCCAGGAACAAAGAAGTAACAAAGCACATTTATTCTGTCCTGAGTATGGAACAGTCTGTAGGTTAGAGCCTGTTTAAAAAATATTGATTTTATCGGTACATTTAATATATACATCGTGGTCACATTCAACATTGACAGTTTGTGCCAGTACTCAACACATCTTGATTCTCATTTTTTTCCCATTCCCCTGCCCTCTCTACAACCCCATCCCCTATAGATGTAAACTTTGTTTCCTTTTTTTTTTTACTATCAAATTTTTTCTTTCCTTTCCCTTACCTTTTCACTGCTCCTTTTGAACATTTTCTTCCTATTTTATAATACCTACCATACATTCTGGAACCAGAAGAGAATTAGAACTGCAAAAACAATCCTAGCAACAAGATCATGGCAGGGGGTATCACAATCCCCAACTTGAAACTATACTACAAAGCCACTCTGCTAAAAACAGCATAGGACTGGCAAAGACACACACTCAAGAATCAATGAAACAGACTAGAATACTCAGAAACCACTCCAGATATGCTAAGCCACCTCATCTTCAACAAAAGAGCCAAACACACCCTCAACAGAAAAAAGATATTCTCTTTAATAAATGGTACTGGAAAAACTGGGTTTCAACCTGGCAAAGATTAAAGCCAGATCCATGCTTTTCACTGTGTAGGTTAGATCTGAAGTCTTCGTAGTGGCACAGGACAATCTAGTTAATCCATTAGGTTATATTAAGAGCTCTTGGTGGAGGATAGGTACAACACTGGTTTGAGTTTTTCTAAGCAACAAATTGATACTAAGCTGTTGTGTTGCTTGGTTGACAAACATCTTAAAAATTCTGAGTAAAGGCTTCCTCTAAATGAAACATAACTTTAGCTGAGTCCCTTTTCTGCTGGCATCTATAATGTGCAGACCACACTGAAATGTTCCCCAATTGTCACTGTTCCATTAAATAGGCCACCAACTCCCATCCAGCTCTGAACTGTCTCCCCATGGCCATCATGTCCAGATGCTAGGCTTCATCGGTGCCATCTGAAAACAGGCATCCATGTGATACCTTCCTGGTTCCTCATGGTATTTTGGGATACAATCTGCTATTTAAAACAGCTGCTGTTGATTTACTTGGGATACATGCTGATTTTACGTCAAACAGAATGTCATGCAAACTTCTCCAAGGAGTCCTAAGGAAAAAAAAGAAGAGCATAGCAGATAAGAAAAATATTCATGAATGCTTGTCTACACTAGAATTTCTCTATAAGAAAAACACTCTGGGAAATAGTATGCCTTCAGATGCCCTGCATCCATCATCCATGCATATGATGTTGTGAGGAAAAGAGAAGAAAGAAGAAAATATGCTCAAATAGTGAAGCATTATTTACACTGATGAAATCTGTATTAAATACCAAAATAGTATTTTTGCAAGAGGTGACAGTTCTGTTCACAAAGATATACCTCACCTCTTCAAGTAGTCTCTTTTTCTATTCACCTTCCTTTTCCCCACTAAATGGAGCCATTTTCTTTCTTTTTTTTAGACAGGGTTTCGCTTTTTTGTAGTTCAGTCTTGCCCTGAGCTCAGCCTTGAACTCACAGCAATCTTCCTGCTTTTGCCTCCCAAGTGCTGGAATTACAGGCATAAGCCACCATGCCCAGAACTGTGGTTTGTGGTTCTCATTGCTGGTGGGGTTGAGTCTCCACAGCCAGCATTGTTTTATGTGGTTACTGGGGATCGAACCTGGGCCCTTGTACTTGCAAGACAGATGCCAGAACCACTGAGCTAAATCCCCATCCCGGAGCCATGCCAATACCTTTGTCTTCTCTGAAGTTATGGGCACCTTGAGTTCTAGAGGAACAAGAATACTGGGAGGGTATAAAATATATCTTTGAGCTTCAACTCTCTGGTGCCTAGCACAGAGCCTGAGTGATATAAGCATACAATAAAGTCCTAAGTAAGTAATTAAGCTGAATGCGGACAGATTGTAGTCAGTGCTCCAGAAAGAATTATCAAACTACTGAGTAAAAGTTTGACCTCTCTACCACTGATCCCACTGGACTTCAGATGGGCCTGCTGCGCTGAGGACCTGGTATTGTGATCACTACCTTGCTATTGGCCGCCAGAGGCCTCCCACCTTTCCCATCCCAGGGCCCACTTCTCTGCCTGGACAAATTGTATTGATCTGTGCACCAGGCTCTGTTTCTTCTGTTTCTTCATGATGCTGAGGCCAACCCTTGACCTGGCTTATACTGCTGCCAGCTCATTCCAATCCTAGGCATACTGCTTTAATCCACAGGTGTGATACTGACAAAATAGTTTCAGGAAAGTAAATGATAAAGAACCCAGATTTTTCATCCTTTCATCAAAAAGTCACTTCAAAGGCACATCAAAGTGATCAGTTGCCCTAGTGATATGTGATACACTGACACATCTAGGACTCCTTGGGGAGGGACAAAAAGCCCTCAGGACTTCTGAGTTGGTGACTAAAGAACATTGATACCCAACATCACCATAAAAATAAACAAGAGAACATTGGAGTTAGCCAATATGGCATGTAGCTTCTGACTCCATAAGGAAAAACTAATCATATGCCTGAAAAGCTAAACGTAACAAAGTAATGCCTAAAGTTGTGGTAAATTAGAATACAAAAACATCATTAGGGTCTGCTCCCTATTTTCTAGTATTTAGCTACTAGAGCTACAATAAAAGTCTCTGTCCTTAAGGAGCTGACTTTTACTTAGGAAAACAATGAAAAGCAAGGGAAAAAATGTAACTCAGAGACTCATACTTTGTGTCAAGGTCAGACTGAGAGGTTGTGGTGATGAGACTACAGGGAGCCAGATGACTGTAAATAAGACAGTGAGGTTAGGACTCTTGCACAAACCCCTTCAGACATTTGAAAGATATACTTCAGGCCGAGGGAACAATAACCCCAAGAAGCCTGAGGTAGAAATAATTCTGGCACATTCAGAGAACCTAAGAAAGTTCAGGTGATCAGGACAGAAGGACCACGATGGGGATAAAAATAGGAAATGAGATCAGATCTTATTTGTGTGGAGACTGGATCTGCGCAGCACAGAGAAGAAGAAGATATGGTCGGAGGCTGGCGCACTAGTCTAACTGAGAGGGGCTGGTGACTCAACGGGAGGATAGGATAATGGTATTTAAAATGGTGATTAGCACCTAAGTTTGGGGGATGATGTGGAAAATGGATAGGGTGTACGGGTAGCTAGAATATAAGTTATGAAAAGGGCAGAAGATTCGACAGTGACTTCCAGAACTCTGACCTGAGTAGTTAAGTACATATTGGATATAAGTTTGAGCGATGTATTAGACACTGGATGTCAGCAAGGCACCTCGTTGTGAGTTTGGATTTTGCAGGATAACTTGAAGCTGGAGATTAAAGATATGAGCCTGGATGGAATCACCTCATGATATAGAGAAGGCAAATATTAGAGAACAGAGTATGAGATAATTCAAACACTGTAGTTGAAAAGAAAGAAAAGAACCAGCAGAGGTATCTCAGGGGTAACTGAAGGTGTAGAATGAATATTAGAAAAGAAAATTCCCAGGTGCCAAAAGTGAGAATTTGTGTCACATCATGAGTGTTCGCCCAACATGGAGACTGTAAAGTGACTGCAGGATTTAATGACATGAAAGTGACGGACGACTTTTCAGAATCAGAGGCAGGATAATCCACAGTGGTTGTCAGCGAGATCAGAGGCAGAAGAAGCCATTGTGGCCCCGCACATGCTGATGAGTTGGATGATCCAGTGACTACTCAGCCCAGGAAGATGGAAGCTGCAGAACCAGAGGAATCCATGATGTAGGGCCAGTCCAACATCAGAAGCCTGAAGGCTCCCTCTAGAGTTACTAGTAATCTATGTTGGAAAGCTGAAGAAACTGAAGACAGCTAGATATCCAGAGGCAGTGGGAAAGATTGAAGCTCTTTCAAGTCAGGGATACTTCCTTCTTCATTGCCCAATCGGCCAGGTTAACAGCCCATTGGCTGATACCACCCACATCCGGGGTGGGTCTTCCTCCATGATTTGCTAATGTACATGCCAATCACCCACAGACACACTCAGATTGTGCTCCACTAATCTGCTAGATGTTTCTTAATCCATCCAACTGACATTCCATAATTAACAGTCATATTTGAGTAAAAAGGGATGAGCTGTAATTCCTGTGTGAATAGAAAACTTGCCTTTTGGTAGGGCATTTTTCTCATGTTAGTGCTTTTATTTCAGAATAAAATATGCTACTTCTTTTCATGTTTCCTCCTTTAATAAGGATATAAAATGGATATTATTTCCTTCACTTTTTCATCTGCCAGGAAACTGAGACAGCATGGTCCAGGGACTCGTCCAAAATCATGGAGTTGCCAAAGCCCTCCGGGCAGTTCTTTGTGCTTCTCCACAGAGCATGTGTGTCAGTGACACGTATCAAGAACACTCTCGTGGGCCCAGTTTCCATCCCTTGTTTATTGTCTCGTAGAAATCAAGTGAGAGCAACTTTGACAAATGCAGTCAGAGTGTTTTCAACTTCAATCTGTACCCATCTTTTCCCAATTAGTCTAGACCAGGGATTCACAGCTGACAAGTGGTTGTTATGACTTATCAGGGGACCAATCCTAGCGTCCCTACTCCGTGAGAATTCCCACATGCATTTCTTTTCAAATGGCAGTCTTATCAAGGTTAAGGTTCACTCTACTAAAAACAGACAAGGGACATGCTAGAAATATGGGTGGCAACAGCAGATGGTCTGGAAATACCCATTTGTTGGACCCAATGCTCACGTGCATAATTGAGGGAGGGGCTTACTAGGAATTAAACCAAGGACCTCAGTGCATGCTTGGAAAGCATGATATGGCTGAGTCCTCTTCCACTGATGTGCCTGCCACTGCAATACATCCGCTTACTGTGTTTTGAGGCAGTGCTTTGCTATGCTTCCCAGGTTGCCTGAATCTTATGATCTTCTGCCTCAAACCTCTGCGTAACAGGGATTAGAGGCACGTGCTACCATACCTGGCATCAAAGGCATAATCAGCAGCTGACAGTTATTCTAGTTAGGCACAACCTTGTAATGGTCAGACCAGGGCGTGGTCTGCAGTGCTTAAGTTTGAGTATGTACAATTCTCCCTGTGATGTAAATTAGGAAGTGCAAAAGCTTTCTCTCTTAAAACATTTTTCTTTCTTTTCCCCCCAACTCCACCACCACTTAACATGCCCTTTAAAAATATGTTCACATTTTTCCAAGGATAAAAGCAGAGTGAGAGACAGGAGGATACGAATCCAAAAGGTGTTTTCTGCTGTTCTGCCACATCTGCTCGCAGTTCCACAGCCGGCACTGGGCCTCGGAGGTGACCTGAAGGACCGAGCCACACAGCTCCTGGTCTTCAATGTGCTGTGAGAACGTTCAGGGATTTGACCACCGCCTTTCAACAACAAGAAGAGAGGCATGAGAGTTCCCAGACACCAGCTCTTCCTCTTTCACCAGGTCTGGATTCCCCCTTCTGGATAAGATTCCAGCGGACTGATTCTTCAGCTAGTCTTGTTTTTAAACATCTTCAAGGATGGTGCTCCCTCCTCTTCCCGCTGAAAGCCTATTTCACACTCCAGTGGATCTTATCAGCAGGCTATGTTTTCCAGATAGTTGCTTGAAATTCATCTTTTGTTAATTTCTTAACATAACTCACCTTTATTAACTTTGGCAATTCACCTGCGAGCAGCCGCTCTCCCTCATTGGCAATTAAGCAAGGAAGATGAGAGATTATGAGCCAATCACAACCCTCTGCTCCTCCCCCCCCCCCCCGGATAAATCTAGCGTGTGCCAAGAGCTTTGGGAACTGGACATGCAGCGGTTCTGTTTCCTCTGCTAGGTCTCTTCGGTTATCACCACATACATCTCAGCGACGGCATGAACTGTTCTCATGCACCACGCCGGGCAGGAGACTCATCCACAACACCAGGCAGACCCTCTCACTGAACCCTTCTTCCTTTATCCTGACCTCCCTAGAATTCTTAACAAGTTCCACCCGGTCACAGATGGCACTGAGGGCAGCCCACAAAAATACACGGTCAAATGAGAAGGTCGCTCCCGGCTCCAGTGGCCACACCCTTCCCGCTGCCCAGCGTCTCGCTGATCCTGGAGCCAGCGTCCCTCTACTCATCATGCCCACTGGTACTTTTCTTTCAACTGAAAGTACATATTGGACATAAGTTTGAGCGATGTATTAGACACTGGGTGTCAGCAAGGCACCTCGTTGCGAGTTTGGATTTTGCAGGATAACGTGAGGCTGGAGATTAAAGATATGAGCCTGGATGGAATCACCTCATGATATAGAGAAGACAAATATTAGAGATTAAATCTCTCCTCCGTTCAGACTCTACTGTTGGCTGATCACCTCCACCTTCGCTCCCTTCCTGTTTTTCTTCTTCTTCCTCAGTCTCTCACTCAGAACCTCTGTGCACACTTTCCCGCCTGAATATATTAATTACTTTCACTTTTTTCCTTTCATAACGACAGTCCTAAAGGCAGTGTTATTTCTTTCACCCTTTCCTGTACCGTGAAACCAAAACAGCCTACTCAAGCGACTTACAGAGAATCATACAGTTGTCAGATCAGAGCCAGGGCTGTGAGACTCTTGGTTCCCTATCAATGGTTCTTCCTGATTTTCTACACAACACATGTGTCAGCAACTCACAGTGAAATGAGCTTTCCTCTGTTTTCTAGAAATGTGCTGCATAGCCAAATATATTCATTTGACATGATGTGAGGAATATAACTTTGCTTTTTATTCTACAATAATTGTATAAAATCTTGTTTCAAATGATTAAAAACAAAGGAATACTTTCTTAGGAAGTTAAATTATAATTTTTTCCCTTACATTTAGGCAAAACATGTTTTGCTAAGCAGAAACACTTAAAAGATAACTGAAATGTTATTTAATAGAATTTACATTTTGAATTAGAAAAAAATCCATTAGGCTGAGGATTTACAAAGGCAACTTTTCTTTTGCTCTGTTCTTGCTTGAACTAGACACTTACCCAGTCACAATCAATAAAAAGCTTCTTTTGTCTGACTGAAGTCATTTGAGTTGTTCTGCTTTAGAATCCACCAAATGGGAGAGAAAAAGACACATTTGGAAAAAAGGCAATGTCAAGGAATGTGTCTAATGTACTCATGTATTGGCTATTAAGTTTGTTTGAATTTCTCATACAATATCAGCCATGGCCAGCTTCAATTTCCACACTGTATTTTAAGAGTTTTTGGATGGCTATTCTGGGTTAATTTCTAAAAACACAGGGTTTCACAGTCAGGGCCAGCTGGTTAGACCATGCAAAGTAAACTAAGCCCTTTGCACACAACTAAAAGTTTGTTTCACTTAATGGAGCAACTAAAGAGTATGGATGAACTGAAGGTACCAATATAAATATTGTTTTCAAAGAGTTTCTGATTAGCATGCTTTGAAATGGGCAAGAAAAAAATACTTATGCAGCCATTTTTATAAGCATGCTTGAATCCATTTGTTAAGCTGCAGGGGAAATCTCAGAGAACTCTGTCCTATATTTGTGTGAGGTAATCTGCACCCTGCTAACAGAAGGTTAAAACCCTTGGCCAGAACTATTCCATGCTGTATCAACAGCACAGTCACTTTAATATGCTCTGTGGCCACACAATGACTTCTTCCCTTCACTGGCATGTGTTTTCACTCAGTGACTGTGGGTTGACTCCATTGTTGCATTTGATGAACTGCCACGTCCAATAAATGGTCCTGGTACTGCTGTGCTACCCAGGCTACAAGTAGTGAGACGGAGGAGACAAGTAAACAGTTGAGAAGGGTTCTCTGAAATAGTAATGCTCTGGAGCTTGTGGCATTGGTTTCCTATCATTTTGCTGTTTATTTTTAGATGCATAGTGTCAGAGATACGATTATTTTTGTCTTCTTTTTCATTGTGTCTTTTTAAAATAAGCTTTCATTAACAGCAGAGCAGAAATATGTTATTTTCTACAAGTTACAATCACAAAACGAAACAAAACCACAACGTTTAGCCAATTCACATGCCATGTTAAAGTCAAACAAAACTTTAAAGGCAGTTATTTTAAACAGCAGCTGTGATATGTCAGTTGTACTACGTCGATTTGAATGGATTAAGAAATCCCTCGAAATTTAATGGAGCACAGCTGTGAGCGTTTCTCGGGTAACTGGCAGGTAGGCCACAAACTGGGGAGGGAAAACCCATCCTGGATGTTGGCGGCACCAGCCAACAAACCTTAGGTTGGGTGAAATTAAAAGGGAAATGAAAGAACATTTTTCCTTTTGCTTTTTCAGAGGGATGCTGGTCTTTGCCTTTGTCTTTGGATGCTGACAGACAGCTTTTTCATGATTCTAGCAAAGACTCTTTGGCCTCACAATGCAGAACCTTTGATTTTCTGATATAGATTCCACAAGATTGCAGTGAGCTCCAGGCCTTTGGTGTTGGACGGGATCCTCCAGCCTGCCAGGGCCCAGATGTCCATTTCTCCCATCTTTGATTTCATGGGTAGCCATTGTAGGCCTACTTTATAAATCCTTTGTATATCACATCTATCTGATATATATTAATATATATAACACATAATATCAAATCTGTTCCTCTAGTGAACCCTGATCATTATAAAAGATTTATCTCAAATTTCATGTATTATCCTTTATATTTATATGACCTTCCAAGAATGTGTGATTATTTGCATTAGTTGTGATTTTGTCCTTAGAGCTCCTACCCATTTGAAATGAGAGAATGGGGCAAACAGCGTGCACATACAGTAGGAAGCACAAGGCCCCCAGATAATGTTCTAGAAGCTTCTGTGCCCAAAGCCAAAGTCAAGTTATTGTGGAGCTAATGTTTCAGCTAGTGGATGCCTTGGTGGTCCTGCAAGCACGTATTACACCTGGTCTACATTTTATTTTATCTCATCACATTTATAAGAGCAACAGAACCTTTAGTTTCCAGTACTTCCTGAACCTTCAGTCTGTCTCCCATATCTATGTCCAAGAGATGATGGTGAAAAAGAAAGATGAAAAAGTGAACATCTTAATGTAATTTAGGTCCTCTTTTACTGGCCTAGAAGTATGATATCTGGTGCAGATTTTCAAAGTTTCAGGAACTAGTTTATTCATCAGTCTTACCAACTTTATTTAATAAATTACAGAAACTGACTTGAATGGAAATCCTTTACTTTTTCCATGAAAAAATGTAAAAGAAATTGTGACTTTTCTAATGATACTCATCATTCATCTCAGATTAGCCTCATTCTTATTCCCAAAGTAAGTAAGAAATTTCATTTCTATTTTCTCCTTGATGTCTACAGTACTTTCCTTCTTACAAATTCACATTAGGTGGATAAGTCACTTCTGTTCATGTTGAGATCAAGGTTCCAATTGCATTCTCTTTCTAGTACAAAAACAAGGATGCTAACTAAACATCACTTTGTTTGCTGTTTACTTATCACATAAGAATTCAGAGTGACAAGTTCAAGTTTCCCTTCATGTAACACACGTGGGCTCATGGGTCATAGGTACGTACAAGCGTGTATATATCATTTAGTCTAACTTTACCTCTTTCCACAAATTCAACTTATATCCTCTAAAGTGGCCCATCCTGGGGAATCACAGGTACGCTCTTAGTGGAAGTGGAAGGAAAGGAAGAGATTTAATGTGTATTTAGCATCTAGTTTCCAGGGCAGGGCCATTAACTGGGGTGAGGAGCACTTGCAACCCAGGGCCGGCTGTTGGGGTTCCACTCACCAGCGAGTCATCTCACAGGCCCAGAGAGCGCTTAATGAAGACAGTTTGGAAGAGTAGAGATCAGTGTTCAGGCCATTCTCCAAGATCGCTAAAATGGCTGGAAAATGAGCCCATTTTTGGTGAAGAGTTCAGTGTTTATTGTGGATTTATGTTTAAACAAATCTCTTTAACAGTTTTTTGGTTGCCCATATTATTGAAAACTCTTTACTTATTTAAGTCACTCAGAATAGTTGAACACCTAGTCTGGCCCAGCATGGCCAGAGGATACAAAATTTTGTAAGATTCTGTTCAATGAACTTCAGAAACTAAAGGTATGTAATAAACTCAGAAATAACAGAAGCAGAACCAAGAACTATAAAGGCAACAGATTCAAGATGCAGACACGGGAGATATCACATTGAATTAGAAAAATATTAGAAGACACATCATACATACACAACAACCATATGATACAGACCTTTAGGTCTGACAACCATTCAGTCAGTGAATATTTGGTGAGCATTTATTCTGTACCAGGCATTGGCAAAGGACTGGAGACACAAGGGAGATATAATCCCTCCATCTGAGATTTCTGCATTTTAGCCATGAGTAAGACAATGAGGAAATACACAAATGAATCTATATCGTGTATGGATCCTTAAGAAGTACAGGACTAGGACATGGTGATAGCATTAATTGGCTAGTGCTCATAGTGAGGTACTTACTTTAGAGAAGCAATCAAAGAAGGTCTTTCATGGGTGATTATTTTTTGAGACAGGGTCTCGCTTTGTAGTTCAGGTTGGCACTGAGCTCAGCCTCAAATTCACATCACAGCAGTCCTCCTGCCTCTGCCTCCCGAATGCTGGGATTACAGGCATGAGCCGCCACACCTGGCACTGTAGTATGTGGTACTGATTGCTGCTGGGCGTGAGTCTCCTCACCCAGTATTGTATGTAGTTACTGGAGATCAAACCTGGCCTTTGAGCTTGCAAAACAGGCACCAGACAGCACTCGGGAGGCAGAGGCAGGAGGATTGTGATGTGAGTTGGAGGCTGAGCTCAGGGCCAGCCTGAACCACAAAGCGAGACCCTGTCTCCAAAAAACCTAAAAAAAAAAAAAAAAAAAC
Source organism: Petromus typicus (assembly GCA_004026965.1). Classification (NCBI taxonomy): domain Eukaryota; kingdom Metazoa; phylum Chordata; class Mammalia; order Rodentia; family Petromuridae; genus Petromus; species Petromus typicus. The sequence goes on from PVIR01008086.1 coordinate 34,555, forward strand.
AGGCACCAGAACCACTGAGCTAAATCCCCAGCCTTCATGGATGATTTTTAATAGCAATATAAAAGATGAGGAAGAATCAGCCTTTGAGATACAAGGGTAATATTTTTTCTTTAAAAAGCAAAATTAATTTGGGTTATCAAAAATACCTCAAAACTCACAGTACGTGAAAATAGGTGCAGGTTGACACAAGAGTGGAGAAGTAGGTGAGGTTCAAGTCTCCCAAGGCATTCAGTCATGAGGAGGAGTCTGGATTTGTTTCCATACATAGCCGGATCTTTGAAGGGTTTCAAGTTGGGCAGTAGCATGAGGCCATTTTGCACTTTGAAAAGCAAAGTTGGAGAAGGCACCGTGTGCCACCTGCACAGCAAGAAGGACCCACCAACTCCTAGTCAGCTCTTCATGCAGATTCCTCTCAGCACAGGTGACTACAAAACAACCGACCTGACAGATTCCCCAAAGAAGAGGTAAACTCACTCCATGGGAATCATGACAATCTCAGATGTGAAGTTGTGTTCCAAAGATACAGTGATATAAATAGCATAGTTGGAACCCCCAAAACAGACATGGATCAATGGAACAGAACGAAGGAAGCAAAAACAACCCTGGACACATTTAGCTATTTGATATTTGACAAAGGGACCAAAAATACATCCTGGAAGAAAGATAGTCTCTGTGAGAAATAGTGCTGTGAAAGTTAGATATCCACCTGCAGCAGACTGAGTGTATATATATCACCATGTACTAAGCTAAAATCAAAATAGAGCAAAGAGATAAGTGGTAAAAGAGAAACATTTAAACTGCTGAAAGATGAAATCAGTAAAACTCTTGAAAACATAGGCATAGGCAAGGACTTTCTGAATACAACCCAGTTGTGCAGGAAATAACTGAGAATCAACAGATGTGATCATATCAAAGAAAACAACCAACAGCGTGAAACCACCATTGGGTGGAAAATGTCATGCCCTCAATTTCTCAGACAAGACTAACATCTAGAATATATAAAGAATTCAAAAAAGCAACGCCTTCAAAATAAAAGACCCAGTCAAAAAATGGGCAACCAAAGTGTACAGATACGTCTCAGAAGTATAGATGCTGATAAATACATGAAAAAATGTAAAACATCACTGGCACTTAGGGAGATGCAAGTAAAATATCACTGTGATGCTATCTTACTCCAGGACCCCCCCCAAAAAAAAAGACTATCATCAAAATGACAAGGCTACAGGGAAAAAGGAACCCCCCCTCTACTTTGTTGGTGGGGATGTAATTAGTACTATGGAGATTTCTCAAAAAACTAAAATTAAGAATTCCATGTGACCTAGATATTCCCCTTCTAGATATTTTCCCCAAAGAACTGAAGTCATCATATTACAGTGATACACACATACACACACACACACACACACACACACACACACACACACACACGTTTATAGCAGCACAATTTAAAATAGCTCAACCTGGGAAACAGCCCATGTGCCCATCAACAGATAAATGGATACAGAAAAAGTACAAACTTGAGAAATTTTTAGGTAAGATAATGTACCTCAATAATATAGGGAGTGAATAAATCAGATACAAGTTTAAATATGACGTGGTTTCTCCTCTATGAGAAACTCAAAATAGATATAAAGCATAAAGTAAAAGATAGGTAATTAGGTAGATCTTTTTGAAATTGGAAGGGAACAATAGATAGAGGGACAAGGGGAGGAACAAAGATAAAAGAGAAGAAAAAGAATTAAAAAATGGAAATAGAGCTTTTGCGAGTGGAAAAAGAAATGAGTTGGGGAAAGTGAGGAGGGATTACAGGGGAAAGAGAATGAAAAAAGAATTAAGATTTGTTATGAATATGTAACAAGATCCAACAATGCATGTTATCATCTAGAGGTACTGCCAACATGTCCTAATTTTTTAAAAAGTCAAATCAACATACCAAGTAGAGAATGGGCTGGAGTCAGGAGGTGAACTAAGAAACCATAGCATTGTTTCACTTATGAAAATATTCCTTGCCCAAGAGTGAAGTCAAATTCATAATGGTGTATAAGTTTAACATATATTTTAGAGACAAATCAATAAGAATTTTATTAGAATGATCAAAACATTAAATATGCAAAGTAACAGAAACACAGTTTCAGAGGAACTTGATCAAATGTGGGCTTCAGTGAGCAAAGACAGAATAACACTTGGAACAGAACCCAGGAGCTACATGTGAGGACACTCATCTTTGCATGTAGAAGGTAACCCTGTTTCTAGTATTCAATTCCTGCTTTCTCCCTTTGCATTGCTTACCATATTCCACATCTGACTCATACAGTAGGAAAACATATATAGGTTGTTATACTTCACATACGCTTAAGCAAACATCATAATGCATTGCATAGCCCTGCAATACCTAAACTTGTGTGTCTTTTAAAAAGCAAGGTATGTAAAAGAACCACATCTTCATATACCTTGCTTTTTAAAAGACACACAAGTTTAAATATTGCAGGGTTGTGCAATCATTATGGTGTTTGCTTAAGCGTGTGTGAAATATAACAACCTATATATGGTTCTTTTATAGAATGGAGTATTAGTCTGCCATTAAAAATGATAAGATTGAGTCATTCACAAGCTAAGTGCACTCAAATGGATGTAGCTTGAGGATGTCCTCATAAACGAAATAAACAGGTCACAGATGTGTAAATATCATATCTTTTCTCTGGTATGAGAAAATGAAGTTGTAAATGAATTGCAGTATGTACAGTTGATATTGTGAAGTAGAAAATATTTAAAAGGTAAGAGTGTAAGGGTAAATAATGAGGGGAAGACAAATGTGGTAATAATAAAGAAAAAACAAAATAAATATTGTGTATATAGGGGTGAGGCGAGGCAGGATATGGGGGGAGGGAAAAATGAGAATCAAGTTATGTCATATTCTGGTACAAACTCTTCATGTTGAATGCAATTATGATGTATATTCAAAATGTACCAATAAAGATAATTTGAAAAATAAAAAGCAAGTTATGGAGGAGCAGTAGCTCTATACTCAAGTTTACAAAATAACCTTCACATTCTTTTCCTACCAAGTTGCACAGCATACTGACAAAGGGAAAACTCTGAGTTATCCTCTAACAAAGAAATCTATTTAACTTAGTTTAAATGTTAACTCTTTCCCCCCCAAAACCAATAGGATCTTGAATCTCTTGATTGATAGAAGAGCTCCAAGAGAACCACTTACCTGGCCTGTGGGACCAGTTACACAATTTTCAGGGACCAATACAAAATGAAAGTGCTGGGCCACATGTTGAAAATCATTAAGATCAAGACACAAATAACAGCATAACTCTGTTATGGGGCTGTGTGCAGTATGTTGCCCTGGGGGACTACGTGGTGCCTGCATTACACTGTAGTCAGGCTCACAGAGCCACCACTGTGAGTTACAGAGGGGGAAGGAAACCCAGAGAGCAGAAGTGGCTTTCTCACGAGGGCGTGTGGGCTCACTCTTGACACCAGAGTTGCATCTTGGCCTTCTGATTGTCTGCATTGCATTAGATTGTTCCTCCACAGGAAGCAGACAGGTGTGGGGATGGGTCATGCCACCATTAATGCTGTATGTACTTCATGTCACCAGGAACAGTGCTGTCTTCTGTGTTGGCCCTACTGTGGCGACCTGTGGCCCTGAGGGGCTGCCTCTGAGTAACTTGCCTGTGACTTACCGCACAAGCTAAGTGCAGCTCTTTGCGGCCATCACCCTGATTTACTGTCATCAGCCACTGAACTTGATTACTACCTTAATAGCAGTTCTGGGAACTAAGTGTGGCTTGAAGAAATATGGTAAAATGCCTAATTAGAGATGAGCCAAAAAGCTGGGGTTTGGGGGGCGTACCATGATCATTTGGTTCTTGTCCTGCTTGAGAGAGAAGGAGCCCAGCATAATCTACCCATATTCCACAAAACATTAACATAGAGTTTTATACATAGTAAGTACCCCCGAAAGAAATTTTCTCTTCTCCATTAAGGGTAAGAAGGTGGTGTAAAACTACTTAGAATCAAAATGAGAAAGCTGAAGGTAAACTCCTAGAATAAAAAAAAAAGGGAGCCCTTCAGAAGAGAGGACAAGGCTGCCCTCCGGGGTTTGCTGCTAACAGATTTCAGGGGCAGGAAGAAAGAAGTAGGAAGACGGAACCCTGGGAATCAAAAGGCATAGAGAGGCACAGGGAGAGCTGCAGAGGGCAGAGGTTTCTTTCATTCGGGTTTCTGTGTTTGTCAAGGTCTCCAAAATAAATAGAACCAGTAGCATGTTTGCATGGATAGGATGAGATTTTATTATAAGAACTGGCCCACACAGTCACAGACAGACAAGCTTAGAGCCGCAGGAAGAGGGGGTGAGCAGGGGACCCAGGATAGCTGACAGCCTGACAACAGGAAAAATGAAAAGTGTGAATTCTGCTTCAAGTGTTCTCAGCCTCAAAACTCAGTTCTGCTTCAGCTTGAGGTCAAAGGCAGGACAGAGCCAGGATTCCAGTTCAAATGCAGTCAGAGAGAACGTACAGGAAGTATCAGCTGTCTTCTTAGTTCTGAACCTTAACTGATTGGATGAGGCCGGGGTACAATGTCAGGTTCATCTGCTTTTCTCAGTCTTCCAGTTGGAAATGTTGATTTTTATCTCAAAACGTTCTCACAGAAACACTCAGAAGAGCATCTGATGAGATATCTGGCAAAACCCTGCCCAAGGTGATGCAGTATCAGCCCTCACACCTGCACAGCATCTATCCTTCTTTGGCCCCACCCCTTCTGGGGCTGGTCCCACCCCTTCTGGGGCTGGCCCCACCCCTTATGGGGCTGGCTCCACCCCTGCTGTTCCAGGAAATGTGTCGTGACCAGCGCAAGTGAACCTGAGATCTGAGTGGGGCGACGAGGAGATAAGGAAAAAACACCCAGTCACACGTAAAGAGAAAAGCTGAGGCCAGATGGGACCCAGCCCTCGGTGGGAAATCTTCGACACTGTGCCAGATCAGCGTGTTTATTTTATAGTTTCAAGGAGGCATGTGAGAGCTGGTTTCAGAGAGAACAAGGTCGTTTGTTTTATGTTGAAAACATGGAAAGTAGGACATTTTCAAGACCATCTAGCCATGTTGCAGTTCGTTATCAAGGACACGGAGCTTCCATGCTGGTCTCCTAATCACCTGAGCTGAAGGTCAGGGGCTGAGTACAAGAGGTGGCTTTGATGGCACAGTGTCCCCAGAGCCAGGCCTAGCACATTACTCAGGCGTTCCCAGGAGCCCGGCTTTGTACTTTTCTCTGGAACACAGCTGAACGGCCAGTGGAAGCCCTCTAATTCCTCAAAATGGATCACTCAGAGGCAGTCTAGTGAGTTCGCTTTAAAACGTTTTAAAAAAAATAATAAGAAGAAAATTAAATGAAAAGAGAAACTTCTGCTAGGTTTGGTTGCCTGGGTCCATTACATGGGGAGGATCTACTTAAGAATATACGGTACCAACACAGAGGCACACAGCTGAGAGGTGAGATGGGCCTTGTGACTTGTGACGTGGGTTTGCTTGAGCCCTGACCCACCTTGCTGCCTAGCAGTTTCCATTATGTGAATTACAATTACAAGAATTAGGCTGTGGATTTCATTTCACACTTTCGCTGGCTTGAGGTAGGTTGTCGTCTTCTGTAAGCAATGAGTCTTGACAGATGCCATGAGAATAGGCATGCCATGAGAATAGGCCCATGACAGGGCCTTCCTTATCTGAGGATCAGGAAGCAGGCAGCAGGCAGATGTGCTTTCCGAGTGGTCCTTCTGAACCGAGTTACAGCCTTGCTGAAGCCAGAGGTCTGAGGTGGACTCAGCTCCTGGGGATAAAGCTAAATCTATCAACTACTAATGTCTCACCATTAGCTGAAAGAGATTCTAGTGCTGAAATAGCATCATTCTGACCCTAAAAATAATCTTGAACATAGACTTTGTACAGTCAGGACCAGGACTGGGGACAGTGAATCGAAAGGTTAAAATCTGATGCTTAAGGCTTGGAGAGACAGAAACAGAGTTTGGATCCCTGGATAGCTCCAGGTCAGAAGTACTGGGTGGGAGTCCGGAAGTGCGCACATTAGCACTGACATCAACCAAATCCACCTGGATCCCTAGACGGCTTCCTTCTTCCTGCTCTTTGTATTCCTCCCTACTCCCGTTTTGAAGCCCTCTGCTATTTCAAGCACTGGGCCAGACGCAGGCTGTGAAAATTGACACAAAATCTTGCAGCCTGGGAGCGGGAAGGTTGTGGTGGCTTCAGGAATGGGAAGCCCTTGTGGCTCTTAGGGCCCAGCCCTGTGAGCTCTGGGAAGCGATATAAAATGCTTCAGAGACTTGGAAATTCCTTCAAGTTTTCTTACCTTTTCCATTTGATTAACTTCTTTATACATATATCTTTCCCAAAGTTATTCATAAGTGACAAAATTGGGAAAATTTAAGTGTATAGCACTATGAAATTTAATTAACATGTGCTAGACTATGTAGTAAAATACTATGCATCCATTTATTATCATTTTGTACATCACCATGGTTGACATAAAATGCAAAACATTATGCAGTTTAAACAATACGATAATGTGATATATATAGATATATATACAGGAAAGAGAAAAAAAAATATTGTACATGCAGACTTCATGGTGATTGACTCCGGTAACTATATTACTGGCTTCTTTGGATATCTGCTATTTTGCAGTGAACTCAAATTACACTTGTAATCAGAGGGAAAAGTAAATGTGAAAAATATGTTTCGTTTTGCTAGATCAAAGTACAAAGTAGAGAAGCACAGGGGAGGGGTTGAGAGACCAAGTCGCGGAAGTGCCTATGAGCAAGTTTAAGAACGGCGTCTGCTGTAGATTAACGCCTGGGTCAGGGACCCACTTCCTTCCCAGTTCTTATATACAAAACATAGATAACATGTATTATCCCATAAAGCTGTTCACAATTAATGGAAATAGTGGGTGGAAAAACAACCAGCCTGGTAACTGAAAATACTACTTTAAAATCTGAAACATTGTTTCATTTTTAAAGAAAAAACTCTATTTTTCTTTGTTCATTTTGGAAGTCTTTAGAACTCATTAGTGCTGTCAGCAGGGGGACGAATGGGTACTTTAATATACTGTGGTGGGAGTTGGAACTCTGTTTCTGGAAAGTAATATTGCAATATATGAATATGATGGCCTTTGATTTCATATCTTAAGATTTTAACTTAGGAAATAGTTCATGGTGAGTCAGAGATTCATATTATTAGGATTTAAAAGGACTATTGTGTAGAATGGGAAAAAAATATAAATTCCTAAACATTCAAATACCAAATAAATTTCAAAGATCATGTAATAAAATTGGAGAAACTCATGACACTATTTCAAAAACTAAATATATTTTTACTTTAAAAATTAATGATTTTTAAAATAACTTTAAATTCCAAAAAGCATGATTCCAAGAGTATTTAAGTGACTTCTAGCACAGTTGTCTTCTATTTCTCAATTGGCTACAATGACTATGCTAGTTTTAGGTAAAATCAAAAAGATTTAAATGTAGAGTATTATAGCTTGTGTCTAGATGCCCTCCCCCCCAACCCTCACACGGTCATAGGTGGGACTTTATCAGAGGTGGCTGCATGTAAAGTGGGGGATGTTGGGATTAAGGACATGTGATTACTAAATCAGTCCAATGACAGGTTTGACATGGTTCTGGATAGGATTCAGGGTGTCCCACCGTGGATGGATAAAAAATAAGGGACAGAAAGAAGGCTAACACACTCTCGTTGCTTGCTTGCTTTTGCTGTCTTCTGCCTGCCCTGAACTGTTTCTCTCTATGATGTTCCTCTGTCATGCCACGTTGGCCTAGAGCTCACCACCAATCGACTGAAACTACTACAAACTCTGAGCTAAATAAACCTTCCCTCCTTTAACTTTGATGTTCAGTATCTTGTCTCAACAATAGGAACTAAGACAAAGAGTAATTTTCAAAAGAAAAAAACCTTTTGCCTTTGTATATTGCATTGATCTTTGGATTAAAAAAAGGAAAGAAGAAAAAAATTCTTGGAAGAGAATGATTTTAACGTCTTGTTCCCAAAGCAACCTCAGAAAACATAATCCAGCAAAATTCCATCTCTTCTTTAGGGAGTGGCCTCTGAAGAGGATATGCTACCACCACCTGAAAATCACCAGGGCTCCCTGCAGCTCCAAGAATTGGCCGGGAGATTAGAATCTTGTCTTTGTAGATGTCCTGCAGGATTCCCCAGCTGAGCCACGTGGACAGAGTGGGAGAGGGCTAGAGGTTATTTCTAAACTTGGCTGAATAGATCAGACAGAGGAACTGGATAAGGAGGGTCTAAATAATAGTGATGCTGCATAGGGCAGCAAAGAGAGTGCTTTGGCATCTTGCAAGCTTGGCTTGCTTTCCCACTTCCTCTTCTGCCTGTCTGCTGATTGAGTAAGCAAAATACATTTATTTCAATTCGTTGAGCCTCTGTTTCCTCAACTACAAAACAATCTCTTCCTCACCGTGTTGAACAGGGCTTCACTCTGGGTAGCACAAACTGTTACAGCTGTGTCGACTGTTAAGATATTGAAACACTTCAGTTTGGCTTGTGATAACTACTCCTCATATACAGTGCTCCCTGTAACCGCCAAGCCATATCTCTGCATAATCCTCTGAACTGAGACACCGAGAAAACCTCCAGCTTCCACCGAACCACCCAGGAAGGAGCCCTATTAGTTGTGTTGCGTTTTGTATAGCAACCTTAGTTGTGAGAATAAAACATGAATCAGTTGTTTCACGTGGCTGAGACTACAAACTATAAAGATTTGGAGCTTTTTTTTTTTTCCCAAGAAGCAGATGAGAATTCTTACAGTTGCAGAATGCACTTGTGTTTATAGGATTCTTTCTTCCTTGGGACCAAGATATTTCCTCCCAAAAGTTAAAGAAGACTTGTGGAAAAGATTATGTCACAGCAAGTAGTCTGGTCCCAAAACAGATCTTAGCCTTTATGCACTGCCCACCCTGAGTTCAGAGTTTAAAGTCGTGGGCAAGCCCTACCATTCATCAGCCTCATTATGAAGTCACTATGGTGGCCTTCTGCAGCCTTATGTTTGCAAATGAAGAAGAAAACTAGGTCTTCCTTTTTCCATAAAAAGTTTTTCTGAAGGGAAACACATATCCTTAGATCTTAATAGATCATCTGAGAGGTTTTGACACTGATAAAGCTTGAAGCTGAACTACTGGCCTATCTTGCTTCAAGGCTGGTCTGTCAATTCCTCAGAAAACAGAGGTCCTGAGAATAAACTTTAATTTATGATTCTGGTCTTTTCTCAAGGATACATTCCTTAAAAAATACAGTTTCAGGACAATTTTCAGAGATAATTCATGAGAATGACCACTAACTCAGATAAACCCTTCCATAATAGACAATCAACACTCTTCCTTTACTCAAAAAAAAAAAAAAAGAAAAATGGAAAGGCCTTATATGCAATAATATTTTTTTTTTTTTTGATGCAGGGTCTCACTTTTGTAGTTCAGGCTGGCCCTGAGCTCAGCCTCCAACTCGCATCACAATCCTCCTGCCTCTGCCTCCCGAGTGCTGGGATTACAGGCGTGAGCCACCACGCCCGGCACTGTGGTATGTGGTACTGATTGCTGGTGGGGTGAGTCTCCATGCCCAGTATGGTATGTGGTTACTGGAACCACTGAGCTATATCCCCAGCCCATATATGCAATAATATTAAGAAATCTTCTGTATACTGAGACTATCACTTAGGTTTTGTTGTTTTGTTGAAGTTCTAGAGTTCTATTCCCAGTACTAGGGGGGAAAAAAAGAAATTCTAGATTTTAAAAAAATATTAATGATATTAATGATACTTAATACATCTACACAAGAATAACTCTTACATTTTTGATTAATGTGCTATAAAGCATAGCATGTGACATTAAGCTGGGTCACTTCCAGGTACACTGTTATTTAGTTGAGGGGCAGATTTTAAGTCTTGGTGCACTTAAATTAAAAAAAATTCAGATAGTTTTATTTTAAATGCTAGATTTCCTGTTAAAATGTGGCTGTATTAAAACTGATTACCAATTCTCTTCATTCTCAGTCCACAGTCCCACTAAAGTCCTGGGAATAGGGAAACAACCTCAAATCTGTGTCTCTGTCTCTTTTTTTTTTGCATTTAGTCTGCACCCCTGTTATACCAATTCAGAAACCATTCACTCAAAGGTTCCAGAACCTCTAAAGACAATTTCATGAACAACTACTATTTTGTTTTTTCATTCAAGCATCAGAAAACCTGGTAAACTTCACAACCAGACTTTGCATGAGGACAGCATGCACTTTTCACAGGTGTTCTGCCTATGACAAAGGACGAATTGCACCTCCAAAAAGACTCATCTGCTAGCTTGTCCTGATGACTTCTATTTCAAGGTCTTCTCTCTCTAATTAGCCTCCCCAAGTGGACTGTTTAATGCATAACTAATCTTGAACTTGCTCTTTTCTGCGACTGAAGAGAAAATTGCACTTCATTCTGTTGAACTGTGGTGCTTATGTTGCACATTTATCAATGAGTGATATTTCAGAATTCTAGATGGCAGCTGTTCAGAGTTTCCTCATTGGTAATATTAGATGGAGAATTACCAATGGTGAATATATAAACCCTCTTTAATATGCAATCTAATCAAAATTTCTCTAAATATTTAGCTTCCTAAATTGAAATTTTTTTCTACAGTATATTCATCTAATGAAACATTCTTTTTAGGATCAAGAGGAAAGTTGAAGGCATTTATAACCTTCATCACATGGCCAAACATTATTTGTTGAAAACTATATAACTTAATGCATCATTTTGAATGTCTTCTTCACTTTATATTCATAGCACTTTACTTGTATTATTTTCTTCTCAATTGCAAAATAAAACAGTTCAAAAATTTAATCCAACAGAAAGTAGCAGTGCTTTTTCCATGTTATTTCTTTAAAGATATTTTTTAAAAGTTGGCCTTTGTTCTCCTACTACAAGTAAAGATGCAGAACAAAATAACTACATACAAGCTAAGAGAACTCACAGTTTGATTCCTTTTGATGATTGACACCACACTGCACTAGGCAACAAGGACAGGCTCTGCTTCTTCAGGCAGGCAGAGTTCCTTGAAGACAGCAGAGTATCTATGAGGCTGGATGATGAAGCATCAATTGGAACAAGAAGCCATGGTCTGAGTAAATTTTTCCATATATCCCTCTCTGATACCTACAGCCTTTACTTTCATTATCAGAGCCTTATGTTGAATAGACAGCAACAACAGTGATTAAAAATGGTTAGGCGTGGTAGGGGGCTTGAAGCAAAGAAATATTACGCTGGAATACGCAGTCGTGATGCCTGTGCACTAAAGGATGCATAATGGTGTGAAAAGGTACCAGGATGACGACTTCATGGAAATATGAAGCACTTAGCCAATGGAAGAAGAGAAAAGAAAAGTCCAGACACAGGGAAAGTACGCAGGTGAACTTCAGCTCAGAGGCTGAGCCCACACCCCTCTCCATTTAGCTGCTCCATTTAACTGGACACAACAGGAAGGTGAGACTGGAGTTGGTCTCTGCTTATGTTGAGGCCTTACACCAATGAGTAAAAACTACTAATAGCTTGCAAAATGGTGTGTGAGACTAAGACTTGTACTGGGTGTAATCTAAATATAGCTTTGCAATCTTCAGTTTCTCTCAAAAGAACATAAAACAGTTGGAATTAAATACCTAGACAATAGCCATGAAAGGGGAAAAATATCTTTGGTTATGTTTATTACAGTCCTGAGTCATGATTTTTCCTGTACTCTCCCCCTCTGTCAGGAGAGGGGTTCGTGTTTCTCCTGAGTTCAGTCCTATGAAAGGACTTTAGGTAATATGATCGCTGATACCAGATGGGTATGCAACTCAAGCCTGCAAAATCCAGAAGTTATACAGTGAAGAGGTGAGACTTACTAGACTGCTAAAGAAAAAAGAAATTGTCTTTGGAGAAGATGCCAAGATGAAAGTACCACCGCTATGCGAAGGCAGTGGGGGGAAGCCCAATGGGTTAGCAAAAGAGCATGCTCTCATCCAGGGGAATTCTCAGGGACCACTGTGCCCAAGGAACCTAGAAAACTGTTCCAGGGGGAGGCCAACATGTTCAGCACAGACTGGCGTCAATCAATGAAGGCTTCCGCATGACTGCTCCCTGGTTCTCCCTCTCTCTCATCTCATGGAGTTGGAGACAAGTGCAGGAAAGAACTGGCCGAGTAATAACACCAGTTCCTGCCTGCTCACCTCTGCCCAAGCCCTGACAGGCTGATGCTGGAGGAGGAAGGAACTTTAACTAGGAATGAAGTTTGGAGTGTGGACACGTAGGACACTGCACTGAGAATATTCCAGACATAAAGTAACAGAACGATATTTTATTTCTTAAGATGGACCAGAAAAATCAATGGCACATACCACCCAGTCTCATCGGAGACTGGGAAGTACTGCCCTCGGAATGGGTTTGCTTGCAGTAGGTGTAAGAAAATAAAATTAAATTGTGACTATGATGGTTGCTTAAATCCTGTTTGTTCAGTGCAATGGTAACATAAAAATGAGGAAAACTAAGCAGACAGGTGAAGTCAGAAGGTGGACTGCCTCTGGAAATGAGAAAGCCTTCTGCAGAGGGGAAGCAGGAAAGGAACTAGGAAAGCTTGAAAATCTGCCAGAGATACAAGGGTGAGAATTGGCACTGCATTGCAAAAGAAGAGTAGAACTATCGGGTTTCTGATAACACCATCTTCTCCCAGCTGTGTCATTTAAAAGGAAGTATCTCTGTACTGAAAAACTAACTTTCTTGCAGAAAATAAAACATGACCAATCTGTTTGTATGAATAAGTATTTCTCACCTTACAGAATATAAAAAAATGTTCCTGCATGGGTTACTTATCTTGGTGCTGGGGCCACACACTCCTCCTGTATCACACAGAAAGCTGATGCACCCACAGGAATTACTCTTATCTGAGAAGTCAGGTAGCAAGCGAATTCTTCAAGGGTTGCATTACTGTTTATGCAACCACCAAAGTTCCGATGTGAGTGGGCTATAAATACAAATCTCCTGATGAAATAGTTTATTAACCTAGCTGCATCCACTTCACTTGATCCATGATATGTGGGAGTCATGGAGGTGGATAAGAGAAGGGAAATGACAAGATCAAGTGTAGCGCGCTTCATAGAACTACCCCTCTAATCACTTCCTTCTCTTTCTCCATACAGAAATCCTTCTTTCCATTAAGAAACTTTAAATGACCAATATTAGATTAAACCTTAGTTCATCCAAAGGGTAGTGGAATGATTAAAACTAAGCCATTTATTTTTCTTTCTCTTAGTTTTCTCCTTTGTTGAGTGAGGAAATGGACTAGATCAGTAATATAAGAAGCATAAAATGAATCCATTAATTACAATAATATCCAAAGCCCATTATTAGAGATTTATGATTCAGTAGATAAAGGGTCAGGCCCAGGAATCTGCATTCTAACACATTTAAGATGACTCTGAAACAGAAAATTTTTAAAACATTAAAATATGTGCATTTTAAGGACTGGCGATTTTAACCCTCTGTTCTATCAGTCAGGCGTGTTTATTGAGAATTTTCAGAATACATTGTACCTTTAAAAAATCTAGTTATTTAATAAATATATTTTATTTGAAATTTATAGTCCTTGGAAGTTGGTGCCAGTTGACAAGGACTCTAGGCACTGTAACACAGTTAGCATTCTGCTAACTACATATGGGAAGTAGAACTGTGTTATAACTGAATAGTTTAGATAGATTATTGGGTTAAGAGATTTGTACCAACTATGAGAAGGCACAATTCTGATTTCTAGTTCTTTCATATCACTAGGTCTATCACTAGGAAGAGGTAAAGTTTCTCTATTATTTGCCAAAATACTTGCTCCCTCAGGAGACATTTTTATGTGGTTCAGAATACTGATGCACAGGGCTGAAAATTTTACACTCTGAATAAGGATACAACTTTATCTTTTCTTTGTTATCTAGAGATGCCACAGTCGTGGGTGTTCCAAAACTCACCTCCTTTCTGAGCTCTAGTCTACCTTCTCCCTTTCTGCTCATTCTCCTCAAGTGCCCTTGCAGTTAAGACACATAATGAATGAAGAGTCCTTGAGACTGCACACTGTCTTTTGGGTTCCTGCTGGTTTCTGATGTGCTGTGTTGCTTGGTCCAGCGCCTGGCATGCAGCAGCGACACACACTATTGTGGTGCAGCTTGCCTGATTCTTCCAAACGCCATGGAGGCACCTTCAGCTGAAGTCACGGCTCTAACAGTGGAGCCGTACTCATGACTTCCCTTCTCTCGCCCCGCCTCTTCCGGTCCACTGCCTTTTTCATTCCCCTTCCTGTCTTGGATACAGTATATTGTAGCAGGTGAATAAAGAGGGTGGCATCTGAAGTTCAGCCCTCTAGATGCTCCCAAGAGCCATTACTAAATCCCAGGCTGGCTCACTAACTGCGTAGGTCCGCACAGTACACGACCCTACCAGCTGTGGACATACATCGAATATGTGCTGAAAAGCATGTTCTCGGCACATTTTCCATTAAAGTACAATCCCAACAGGGTAAGAGAGCGAGGATATTCCTGTCTGATGACTTGTCTTCTTCTTCCTTCCAGCTACTTCCTTTTGGAAATATGAAGAGACCCCTCTGGTTCCTGGGTGGAATTATTCCCTGCAGCATGTGTCAGTCCTTGCTATACTTGGCTAATAGTAAGATTTCAATGATCCAGATTCCCTAGGCTTAGCAATTGATCTGTAAGAGGAATTTTGGCAAATTTAAATAGCACTGTTCCCTTCAACAAAGCTTGCATTTCAATACTATGGTCTTACTGTGAATTTTTAAAAATATGGTTTTCCATTGACAGCCAAAAAATAACCTCTCTTTCCTAACTTCCCCTGAAATGATGAGGTTCACTGATTTAATAAGTGCCGAGTCATACAGCAACGTGATACCTGGGAATGAAAAATGTCAGCTTAATATTTGCAAAACTGTGATTACTGTAAAATAGCAATCTAGATATGTCTACCTTTGGGATGTGGGAATATAAGAAAATAATTTATGCAAGTGTAACTATTACACATAGGGCTATAAATGGTATTCTTCTTAATACTAAGTATTTTTGAGTGTCATGGCTTTTGGGTTTTTTGTGGATACTAGAATCACAGAAACATAAGGGAATATTACACCTTACAAATCATTACAGAGGAATTTGGTACAATGAGGAAAGATGACTTCTTGGAAGTCAGACAATATTAGTCGTATCAGTTCTTTCACAACATGGCCCCAATCTAGCAATTTAGTTTTATTTCCCACTCGAGCTATGTGAACCTTCTCTGTCAACAAATGTGTATCTTCTTATCCACTGATTGCATTACTGCAGCTGTGTCTTTGTTTCTTCCATGGGAATCCTGCAGGCATTAGGGCTCCAAGACTGTGGGGCAAATTCATGAGGACCCAGTATCAGAAATCTTCCCTTCTTCATTTCCATCCAACGAGGGAGACACCTGGTTTAGTAAGAGTCCTTTTATTACAAACAAATTTAGAGCATAGTGATATGTTACATCAAGGGAAGAGATTATGTGTAATATCTATTTGTTATAATTTTATATTGTTAAAAAATATCTTTAGAGCAAAGTCTCAAAGCTGAGCCTGGCTCTGAGGAAAAGGGGAGAATGGGAGAATAAACACGGAGCAGGAAGCAGGGACCGCGTTGTTACCATAGTGATGAACATCCAGTCCGGACGGTGCTGTTGCTGGCTGGTGCGAGAGAGTGGGAGAAAACCGCTCTCCTTCTGGACTGTGCAGCTAAGGGCAGGAAAATCTGACGTGACCAATTTAAGTCTCCACTCGAGAGCTGAAATTTCCTATCTGGAGGTATGGCTTATGGTCATAAAGCACCCACTAAGGGCTGGCTAGGTCAAACGATTTACTATATTGTAGACTCAGAAAGCTAAAGACTAAGTCTTCATTTTAAATATTAAGTAAGATTTCAAGAGGGTAAATACCATGTTTGTTATTTAATGACCTAGCTGGTAGAAGGACAGAGCCAAGATTTATGTATAGACCTTTATTTTAATATAATGTAATGCATTTTCAATGTAAATCCATTCCACTAGGCCATAACTAAGCCTGTCAAATGACTGGCCAGGAAAATCATATTCCCTTGAATAATGCAAAATGGGGAAATCCGTGGTGGTCACCCCAGGCGTTGACATTTTACAGATTTCTCTGAGTTGAAAGTTTCCTAGAAACATAATTGATGTTAAGCTTTCACAAACTGAATAGATTTTCTAGTAACAGCTTAATTATATGACTAGGAAATGATCCTAAGTGGCAGGTTTCAAAGTATTTTATATACATATGGTGGTATCACAATTTACTGACTAAAATTTTGGCTTAGAGATAGGAATCATTTTTCTTCCCAAATGGAAAAAATCTCCAAAATTTTTTAGAATAATCATGTGTCATAAGTAAAGACAATAAATGATATTAAATAAAGCCCCTTACAATTCTATTCCTAAGTCCCTTTTCTCTCCCAAAATAACAACTATTAGCACTTGTTTCTTTCTGTGTATTTATGCAGAGTCCAGTATGAAAGGTCCACATTTTGGTTTTGCCATTTACTATCTGTATAACTTAACAAATTATCTTAACACTGATTTCTTACTTATAAAATGCAAGTGATAATACTAACACATATGGATATTATATGAAATAAATCAGATATGTGGAGCCCTGGATTCAATCCCTAGTATCACAAGAAAACATTAATCAAATAAATTAACAACCTTAAGAACTTAGCATAGACACTTCAAATATATGCTCTCTCTCTCTCTCTCTCTCTCTCTATATATATATATATATATGTATATATGTCTATGCATATATATGTGTATGTGTGTATATATATGGATTCAATCCTGGATTCAATCTCCAGTATCATTAATTAAATAAACAACCTTAAGAACTTAGAATAGACACCTTAAAATATATATGTATATATATGTATAAATATATATATATATATATATTGCTATGCATACTGAAGTATAATTCTCACTTATCAAAATATCTTAACAAATATTTCTGTCTTTATCTACTAATATACTTTACTAAGTGCTGTGTAATATTTTACATTATGGATATATAATAATGTTAGACAAATATAATTACTATTCAAGTAAGTTTTCTTGCTCCTTTCACCTACTCTATACAGAGTTGGGCAAGTTTTCTATAAAGAGCCAGAAAATAAGTATTTTAGGCTTTTCAGGTCATGCATTCTCTGTTGCAAGTACTCAGTTCGATTTTTGTAGTGACAAAACAGATGGGAACTACATAAACAAAGAAATACAACTATGTTCCAATAATAATAATGCATTTTCAAACATAGATAATGGGTTGGATTTGCCATGGTCTACAATATGCCAGTACCTCACATAATATTCTGGCTGATATGGATTCTCTTATGAATTGTTTTGGAATACATAAACATATGGTATCTGAGAAAACTGCCATGACTAAATACCATAGATTGGAGGCTTAAAAAATGCAAATTCATTTCTCGGAGTTCTGAAGGCTGGATATTTAAGATCAAGAAGCCTGCCTACTAACATTTTGTGGGAGCCCACTTCTGTCACAGAGAAGCCGATTTTCCATGAGTCCCCACTCGGTGTGGCCTCAGAGTATGAGGAAAGAGAACTCTTTGATATCTCTTCTTATACAAGCACTAATTTCATCATTCTGACACCACCACCATGACTTCATTGAACCACAATGAATGCCCGAGGATCCAGCTCTAAATACACATTGGGAATTACTGTTCTCGCTTATGAAATTGGTCCACAACATTCAGTCCAGAGCAAATCGAGTAGAGGAACAGACTTTGTCAATTAAGTAGCATCAGATTTTCTACAATTTGTACTCCTACCAAAATACAAGTGCCTAGTTTTCTACATTCAACCGCTAGCACTTTTTATGGCTACTTATCCAATTCTTTTATAGTCTGATGATAAAATATTATAGCATTTTGCTTAGTATATCTTCAATTATTAATGAAGATAAACATCTCATATGTCTATTGATGCAATGTATTTCTTCATTGGGGATTTTTCCAGTGCATACATATTATCAATTTTTAATGTTACTATTCTTCTTACTGATTTTCATGAATTCCTTATAGAGATGTAACATTTTGTTCCCTACTCCACATCTTATATCCATGACATTCAGATAGAGCCTTTACAATGGTTGTTATACTCAAAAGTACTTGTTCAACATCAGTCCCTCTTGATACTGTGAATTCCATGGAATCGACACTACTTGTCTTACTATATTTTGCTTCCAGCAGTGATTGCTGTGTTGGGTGCATAGCTTGTCTCCCAAAAATGTTAGGAGAATAAATTCGTAAACAGCATATAGCAGATATTCACCGTGTATTGTTTCGGGTTTTAATTTTATTGCACATGTGACAACATTTTCCTCAATTTTGATAATCACATTTATTTTTCTTTCACACTCTTAAGTTCATAGCATGCATAAAGAGTCCCTTTATTCTTCAGTGATTAAAATGATGCTTATATCTTTTCTATTGCATTTATCATCTTATTTTTGTCAATGGAATCTTTAATGTGCAAATCATTTCATGCATGCTTTTCACCTGAGGCAGACATAATTTTATTTCTGTCCCGCTCTTTGCAACCAGTGTAAATTGTGATCTTTATCATGTTCTGTGTAGAAGATACACACATATATGTATATACCATGTATAGATGCACAATATTTTAGTATGTTGGAACATCATCTCTATTTCTCATTTTTGCCTTTCTCATGTAAGGACATTTTCCAGCTAAATATAGTTTCGATTGTCAACTCTCTGTTGAATCTACTCAGTCATTCCCTACAGAGTAAGCCAATAAGCAGAGCATTGAATCAGGAAAAATTATCTGGCAATCTGGCTTTCTTCATTAGTTCCCTGGCTCTAAGCTGCACAGCTTTAAAAGATCCATAATCATACCTGTCTGACCTGCTTCACAAAGTTATTGTGAGACTAGAGAAGAAAAATTGACCTGCATATTTAAAGTGCTCTAAAAATTAAGTTACTGACAAGTGAAAATTATTCATACTCCCCATTAGTGACAAGTATCCAGTGATTTCATCTTGTGAAGACTTTACTCAAATTGACTGAAACTGGATGCACAGTGCTCTGTCGTAAATGGAGGCAAATCACCAAAAACATCCTCTTGTTTTTATTCCAAGTAGCATTCTCAAACCACCAGGGCACAAATCCGCCCCCAAATGAATGAATACTAAAGTCTTCACCAGTGTGTGTGTCAGGCATCAGCACAATACCCCAGGCTTTCGGACCTCAGCAGGACCACAAGCCCTCAGCCCTCTCTGTAGTGGCCAGTGAGGTGACTGAGGAAAGGTCTCTGTGTTCATTTCCTGAGGTTCTTGTCACGAAAGTAGCTCTCAGCAGCAGGAACTTATTCTCGCACAGCTCTGGATGCCACTTTGAAATCAAGTGTCAGGACACACACACTCTGAAGAATCAAAAGAAGTCTGCCTAGTCTCTTCCAATTTCCGGTAATGCTGAACTCCATGACTTACAGTCCTGTCACTCCCATTTCTGGCTCACCGTCTTGTTGTCTTACGTTCTCTGTGTCTTTTCCTACTTAGTGTCAGTGAATTTAAGGGCATGCCCAGAAAATCCAACATGATGTCACCTCCAGGTCTGTGACTTTATGTAAATAAAGACCCCATTTCCAAATAAGGCAACCTTGATAGGTTCCAGGAATTAGGATTGGACATGCATTTGGAGGCCACCATTCGACCCACCTCAAGGGCCTCATGTCATAGGAGGAAGGACACATGAAGCAGGCTCAGTGCTCCTGCTGCTTTATCAACTTGAGACCTAACCAGCCACAGCTGCTAGTTGCTAAATGGAAGCTCATTCTCAAATCAGGGCTTAGAGTTCTGAAGTCTTGCTGTTCCTAAAATATACATGCAGCTTCTCTCAGATTCAAACTTGACTGAAGTTGTATCAAAAAGAAAAAAAAAAAAGATACATATTCAATTGCCTCCTTCCTGCTCCCACTCCAAATCTTCCTGTTCCAATAGAGAACACTCAAGATAGATTCGTCAAACTAACACATGCTTCTTCTTTCAAACCACCATGGGGCACTGTAGAGGGAGGTGAAGGCTCCATTGTCAACCTTCTAACACATCCATTGTTGAGTGTGGCTTAGGCCCTTCGGCTCCTGCAGATCTTTATTTCTTCCTAAGCATTCCTTTTCCCTGGTCTTTCAGGGCAAAGCTGCACCAGGACTAATTTTTATGCACAGGTGGCCAAAGACTAAAATTTGTTTTGATCTAAAGTGATTTTTCACTTTAGAAATGGAAGAGAACTTTCTGTTTTAGAGGTCACCGTGCTGCTGGTCAGAGAGCACTGTTCAAGAGCTGAGGGTGCTGATCTCAGGTGACTGGCTGTGTTCACGGCATCTTTCAGGATTTTTCATGTTAACCTTCAAATAGGCTCTTCAACCTTCCCTGAGGAAGCCTCACGTAGGTTTTGTTCAGGCTTAAGTTGTTTCAGGGGAAGGAAACTCTGACATTTACAAAAATAAAGCAAAACAAAAATAAGACTTTGCATTAAGCAGATCATTCTATTCCCATCCCCAAACACCCAAAGGTGTCACAATCAAAACATGGAGAAGCAGGATTTCAAAAGGTTATTTGGAAATAGCTGTACGTGTTGCCATGGAGAATCAGTTAAAATACACTTTATTTCGTCTGCTAGAACAACTTTTCACAAACCAGAAAAAGTGTTTAGGAAACCTTCTAATTTGGAAACTCGGCAGAATGGCTTTAATTAGTAGAGTAGGAAAAGGATTTTTTTAAGGAGGTGGAGTGACTTGTCCAAGACCCCGTAACAACTTTTGGCAGAACCTAGAGTAAGATTCAGATTGCCAGACGCCAACCTCATGTTCTCTCCAGTGTCGCTGCCACATTTCCATGCTCTTTTATCATTGAAATCTTGCAGGAAGTGACAACTGTAAGGATTGATTCCACGTGCTGGGGAAGAACCTTGATTTCAGTCATAAGATGTCAGCAATTTCTTTTCTGTAAATTTTTTCAGCTTTGTAAGAACCATGTCTATGTCGAAATTGCTTAACTCTGCCTTTGTAACCCTAGAAAAATTGAAATCAAGTGGTGCCATTGTATTCCAATGAATATTTATAAAAGTGAGGAATGGGTTAGTTTTGGCCTGCAGACTAGATAGCTTTCTGACTGTCAGACCAGACTGGAGTTCAACCACATCTTTGTTCATTTTCCTGTTCTGTAAATGGGTATAAAACAGTATATTCCTTCCCTTATAGAGAAACTGAGAGGATGAAATGATGGAAGATATATCATATGTGTGCTGTGCCTAACATGTGACACAAAAGGTATTGGCTGTTATTATTGACATTATTCTATTTGACTTTTTATCACAATTTTGCAAAAGGAAGAGAAACAAAGAAATCAACATATAATGATTTTTTCCCACCGCCCTAAAATGGACAGATCAGTAGGCACCCAAGGCTATCAGCCAGCCCCTGCTTTTCAGAGTTTTTCCGGTAGCTTTTCCAATCACAGCCACACAGCCAGTGCAGGCATGGCTGAGGCAGTCTGGCTTCTCCTGGAAATATGGGAAATTCTGATTTTCTGTGGCCTTCTGACTCCCTGATATCAGGTGCTCCAACAGGTAGTTTTGTTTTTACAGACTGAACAGCTTTCATTTTCCTTATTTATTTCTGGAGATTTTAATAAAGCCAGGTGTGATGTTTCAAAGGCTGATCATTTTTGCCAGTGCTTCCTCATATGATGCTTTGTTTTCCCTGTTTCTATAGCTTGTATCCAAATGCACACCCTGACTCCTGCCGTGTCTCACATGCCCAGAAGTGGGCTTTTGGGAAGTGATATTGGATTATAAGTAGGTGATACTAATTTAGCTCACTGATTTGTAGTTAGGTGCAATGTTGAGAGGGGAAGCCTACTGGGAGGAGGAGGGTTATTGTGGGTGTGGCCTACAGAGAGGAACTTCCTGGCTTGAGTGTGTTGTCCCTTGTCTACCCTGCCCTGGACTGTCTCTTCTTTGTGATGTCCTACCATGCCAGCCTGCTTTGGAGCCAGCTGACTACAGACTGAAACCTCTACAAACTGTGAGCTAAAATAAGCCTTTTCTCCTTTAACCTGTGGGTGTTGGGTATTTTGTCCTAGCAATGAGAAAGTAACTAAGATATCTGTCCCTGTCAAGGCTAGAAGAACTGGGACCTCTGTCTGTGCTAATACTCCTGAAACTCACTTTCCATCATACAAATGGTGGGATTTGAGCGAAGGTGGTCTGGTCTTTCACCTAGTGTAGTTTTTACCGAATGATAAAACCTCATCATTATTACATTTCAGTGACATAGGCCAAAGGATTGCATTATGATGAGTTTCTACTGAACTTTAAAATAATATAGAACTCTTTAAAACTAAACACATTTTAATAATGTTTCTCATTAATTCTTAAACCTCTTATCTGGGTGACAAATATTCCTGAGTTTATGGTTGATGAATTAAACCCTTGAAACAGCCCTGAAACAGATTGATTGTGAACTAATCAAAGAAGCTATGTTAATGTCTTGTAAAATTGTCCTCTCCAAGCTTAGATTAGTTCTAACTATTTCACTTATACAGCTTCATTGTATTATTACAGAATTCTGCAGTAATTAGGCTCCTGTATAAGGTTACATTTCATAATTGCCTTGAAGTATCACATGGCTACCATGAAAAAAACTTCTATACACACGCCCTTTACTTCACAGTTAAATGATTATGTGTAGTTATATTGAGATTTCCTAAAAACCACATCCATAATTTTCATTTTCTTAAATGTTTTTATGTTAAAACTAACATGGATAGCATTATTTTTATTATGCAGCACAAGTCTAGATTAAACAAAAACATTTCCAATCTAATTTCCAATAGTTGCCTTTCACAAAACTTAAGCAGATAAGTGATTTCTTGGTCTTGTGCTGTGGACAGCTAGCCTTCTCCTCTCCAGAAACCCAGTAGGTGATGCAGGTATTTTCCGGGCTCCCTGCCTCTCTTCTCACCCCTCCAGATGACGGAAGGTCTCCTTTCTCTTCTCTGAAAGCATCTGTTCTTTGTGCCACTAATGTGACCCCCCTCATCCTCACATCTTAACTCTACCAGGACTTGTCTTACTAGATAAAGCACAGGAGCCCAGCATGGGTACCACGCCAAAATGACAAATGGAACTAATGTTTATTGACTGAGAGCACAATGCAAAATTAAAACCTGATTGCTTTCAGGCTCTATCAAAAGTAGAACATAAATACAATGAGGATTAATTTGTAGACTTTACTTAATAGATTTCTAGCTTCAAAATAAACTTCCTAATTGTACTTAGAAAATCCACCTAGGAAGTCAAAGCAAATGAGTGAGTCAAACCATTTTTATGTGTCAACTCTGTCTTATATGACCAGTGAGAAAGAGTTTTCTTGACTGAAAG
>PVIR01008087.1:0-58142 GCA_004026965.1 Petromus typicus
CAGTACCACATACCACAGTGCCGGGCGTGGTGGCTCACGCCTGTAATCCCAGCACTCGGGAGGCAGAGGCAGGAGGATTGTGATGTGAATTTGAGGCTGAGCTCAGGGCCAGCCTGAACCACAAAGCGAGACCCTGTCTCAAAAAACCTTAAAAAAAAAAAAAAAAAAATTTGTAGCAGGCTCATGTTATACCTGAACCGATTAAGTTTCATCTGTCATGGTTTTTCTGTGCAGAAATGTGTTGGATCGAGGAGCTGTCCTGGGCCCTGTTGGGGATGTTGACAGATATCAGTGTATATAGTTATCTTGTTACAAATCCTCCAAACGCAAAAACATGTCTTGTCCCAAGGATTTTGAATAATACGGGTCCTGAATCCCTGGGCTGCTGTTTTAGGGCCGCTGAAATGGAGCCAGCGGCTGCGGAGTGCCCTGGCCGGCGCTGCATGGAGGGTGCTCACCGCCTGCCTTCTGTTTGTGTCTCCTCTCTAGCATGCTGGATGATTTTTCTCATGAGCTGGAGAGCGCGCAGTCCCGCCTGGACAATGTGATGAAGAAACTTGCGAAGGTGTCTCACATGACCAGTGGTATGTAGTGTAAATCTTGAAAAGTGACACTTCCTTGGGGAAGCTTTGCAAGAGTTCCCTCACAGTGGGACCGAGCAGGTCCCTCTCCCTTGGGCCTTCTGCCTGTGACATGGTAGAGTCAGAAAATGGAAGCTTAGTGTGTAGGGGCCCTAGAGTCTATGTGCAGCCCTAATTCGGGAAAAGGTCCGTGTTCCTCTCGCTGTGCTGGGTGGTTCTTCTCCCCGGAGCAGCTTCACTTCTGCATTTACAACCCCAGCCCTTTCTTCTGGTTCTTTGCCAGAACAGGGAATCTAGTTACTGCAGTAGTCAAGAAGCCAGCTGGTGTATCTCCTGAGCTGACCTTCTTTCGTTGATAGAAAAACATCAGTTACTTCCGAATAAGATGGCCTTTAGATTTAATTTAAACTGTAGTATTTAAAGACATAGAGGAATGTCCTAGTAAGTCTGTACCAGGGTGGGGATGACAGGGTAGCAGTTTTTAAATTCAAATGTGATTTGTCATGTTTTTTCATTACTACAAACTACCTCCTGGGTTACATAAGAAATTATATATATATAATATATATAATATATATAATATATATAATATATAATATATATAACATAATTTTATATATTATATATAATTTATACACATATATAATATACATATAATTTATATATATAATATATATATATTTTAGATAAGATCTCACTTTGTAGGGATAAGATCCCGCCTTTGTTCAGGCAGGCCCTGAGCTCAGCCTCAGACTCACATCACAGCAATCCTCCTGCCTCTGCCTCCCAAGTGCTGGGATTACAGGCGTGAGCCACCACGCCCGGCACTGTGGTATGTGGTACTGATTGCTGCTGGGCGTGAGTCTCCATGCCCAGTACTGTATGTGGTTATGAGAAATTATATATTTAACTCAAAGAGAATCCATTATCTCTTACCTGGTGGAGGTGGCTTGGTGGGAGCCCCCCCATCCCCGACACCGCGGAAGTGACCTGCAGGCTCCGCTGTTTCTTTATCCCTCATTCCTCTGTTGGTTTCCTCCAGTCAGGTATACCTGACACGCAAGATTTAAGTACATACGTGTTTACTCTTCAGCAGTGTAAAGCATGGCCAAGTAACACGGCTTCTCTTAGACTCAGGTTCTCACCTAGAAAGATGGATTGGGGGTGGGGGTAGGGAAGGCCCTTGCCTAGCACATGTATATACATGTAAAGGCCGAAGCTTCGATCCCATACCCAGTGCTGGGGTGGGGGTGGGGGGGAGAAGGGATTCTATCTCTCAGGATTGCAGGGAGGTATAAATTTAATCATACTAATGATATAGATGTATGACTGCATCTGCAAGTATTAGTAGATAGCTAGTGTTTTTAAAAATCTGCAAACAACAAAAATTGACTCTTACCTCTTGAGGTCATTGTGAAGAGTAAATTAAATGATAATGTACAAGTGTTGAACAGTGTTTTCATGTATTAGCACTTAGTAAATGTTTAAAACAATCACAAGCCAACTGATTGTCCCAATGGGCAAAACCTTAACAAATCGAAAGCAAAGGAAGCTCTTCTCTGGAGTTACTCCCTCCTTTCTTTCTGTAGACACATATCCTTGTGTTCCTACCAGGCGCTTCCTACTTCCAGAAAGGTTTGTGAAGTCTTCTGTCTGGTCTGCTCTGTTTCCTCCCCCACCATTCTACTTTTTTCCTCTTTTTTCACCATTCTGGGCTTTATAAAAAAATGTTGTAATAAGGTATTATATAATCGGCTCAGACACCAGCCTCTCACTAGCATGTGTATTAGTTGCAAAGTCAAGTAGCTACTTCAGCACCATTTTTGTTGGGCAAGAGCAAGTGAACAAAGATACACTGTGTCTTTGTTTCCCAGCTTTCTGGGTATGAATAATTTAGAATAAAGTACTTGCATTGTGATAAGCGCCTCCATGTGTGTGAGTAGCACTGAGGCTGACCAATTGCTTTAGACTACATTTTCCCAAAAGAAAAGTTGGGAGACAAAGTAAGAACTTTGTTTCTATTTAATACAAGAAAAAGAACCAATAGTTAATAAAAGACCTTCATTTTGGACAGGTTACCTGTGTTTCATTTTCATCTTTGTTTGCTACCAAAAGAAATACTGTTTCTAGGCCTCCTGTTGCTGGCATCTGCTTCAGTTTCTCAACCAGACAGTTTGTAATTGTCTTTGTTCTCTGCTCTTAACTCTTGGATACATTCACTATTTTCTATCGAACTTGTATGTAGAGGAAGCATGTGAAACACACTGGAGTTTGCTTGAGTCATAATGAACACACATCCAGAGCCTTCATAGGCAGGATCTTTTCTCCTACTCCCTTTGGTTGGCTGCTTCATTGGAGAAATCAGCAAACACTACATTGCTGTGAAAGACCCAAGAGAGGTTAATTTTACCATTTTTCTACCCAGGGAAATGTATTATTCTGAATATTACTGAAATCCCCACCCCCTTTTCCCAACATTTTTTGTTTATTTCTTTAAGAGAGAAAAATATCTTGAGAAAGCTATCACTGGAGTTCCCTTTGTTCCTCTGACCTTCTGAGCTGAGCTCTTGTAGAGCTGGTTAAGAGCTAAAGTCAACTGTGCTCTAGGAATATTAAATACGAGACACCAGGAACCCTTCCTAAGTTTTGGTTTTACTTTTTTTTTTGAGATGAGGTCTCTCACTTTTGTACTTCAGGCTGGCCCTGAGCTTACTATGTAGCCAGGCAAGCCTCGAACTCACAGCAGTCCTCCTGCCTCGGCCTCCCGAGTGCTGGGATTACAGGTGTGAGCCAACCACACCCAGCATTGTGGTGTGTGATTACTGGGGATCAAACTCAGGACCTTGAGTTTACAAGGCAGGTGCCAGAACTGCTGAGCTAATAAATCCCTGGCCCTGTTTTTGGTTTTAGAGACAGGGTCTTGCTGTGTAGTTCATGTTGGCATGAAGCCTACTATGTGGACATTGAGGTTGACGTGCATCCTAGCTGTTAAGAACAGTGCTACAAAGGATGGGAGTGTAGGAGTCTTTTCAGCATGCTGACTTCATTTCTTTTAGTTACATGTGTATTCAGAGTGAAGTTTCTGGCTTGTGTACTAGCTCTATTTTAGTTGTTTGAGGAACTTTATACTATCTTGTACAGTGGCTATACTAATTTATTTATAGTTTTTAGGCATTTATGGTTTGTCTTTTTGATAATAGCCATTCTCATTGAGATGAGGTGCTATCTTAGTGTAGTTCTAATCTTTTTAGCCCTTCCTCCTTCCTTGCCCCAAGAGCTACAGATTCTTTAACTGTCTCCATAATTTTGCCTTTTCTAACATGCATATGGTTGAGATCATTCAGTATAGAGCTTTCTCAGGTTGGTTTCTCTCAGCAATGTGAATTTGAATTTCCTCCGTGACTTTGACAGCTCATTTATCCTTTAGCACTGAATAATATTCCATTGCATGTACCTCCAGTTTTAGTTATCTCGTTATCTGTGGGTTTCAAGATCTGGGGGGATCACTGAAACTGTGGATAGTGGTGATGCAGCATCAGAGTTACTTGAACACAAACATGTGATAACATTGATCTGATAACCAAAACAACTATTAAGTGACTAATACTAACCGTGACAAAGAGGAGTGGCATATGCAGTGTAGCTATGCTAGACAAAGGGGAGGTTCACTTCCTCAGAGGGTACACAGCAGTTCATTGGGCTCCTCAGAAGAATGAGCAGTTTAAAATTTCAGAGTGAGTTGGGTGTGGGGCCCTGTAATCCCAACAACACTTGGGAGACTGAGGGAAGGAGGTCCGTTGACTTCAAGGCCAGCCTGTGCTACCTTGTGAGCCGAAAGCCAGCCTGAACCACACACCTACACTTTGTCTTAAAACACATAAAAGAAAATTTAGGAAAGATTTGTGGAATTTCTTGTTTAATATTCTTGGACCAAGGTTGACTTTAGAGATCTGAAGGTTGGGAGAGCAAATCTGTAGATGGGGCCACTGTTGTATTTATTCATTTACCAGTTAGGAATAGAGCTGGTGTAATCATCGGTGTGCAAATCCTTGTATGGACATAAGCTGGTAGTTCTTCTGAGTAAATAAGAGGACCGTGCTTGCTTAGGAGTTAGGGTAAGTCTGTTTAGTCTTGTAGACTGTCTTCCAGTGTAGCCAGCCAATTTGCACTTCAGCCAGGAGTGTGTGTTGCATGTCTTCCTCACCTGTATGTGGTATAATCCGTGGTGGAGGCTCAGTCATTCTGTTAGGGGCTGAATGGTTCTCATGTGTCTGAACTCCAGTCCCCTAGTGACATCTGATCGTCAACCTCTTTTCTGCTTGCCATTATATTATCTTCTTTGGTAGGGTATCTGTTCAGATCTTTTGCTCAGTTTTAATCATTTTGTTTTCTTACTGTTAAAACTTAGAAGTTCCTTGTACATTTTGGATAACAGTCCTTTATCAGATGTTTCTCTTGCAAATATTTTATCCCAGTCTGTAGCTTGTCTTATTCTCTTGACAGTGTCTTTAGCAGAGCAGAAGTTCTCAGTTTTGGGCCAGGGAGTTAGCTCAGTGGTTCTGGCGCCTGTCTTGCAAGTGCAAGGACCCAGGTTCGATTTCCGGTAACCACATACCATACTGGGTGTGGAAACTCACGCCCAGCAGCAACCAGTACCACATACCACAGTGCCGGGCGTGGTGGCTCACGCCTGTAATCCCAGCACTCGGGAGGCAGAGGCAGGAGGATTGTGATGTGAGTTTGAGGCTGAGCTCAGGGTCAGCCTGAACCACAAAGTGAGACCCTGTCTCAAAAAAAAAAAATAAAAAATGTTCTCAATTTTAATGAGATCCCAATATCACTTATGTCTTTCATGGATGGCCCCTTTTGTGTTCTGTCTTAAAATCAGTCAAGGGCATCAGGGTGGGACAGGACGGTTAAGAGTGGACTGGCGTTGGTTTTTTTTCCATTTTCCACTTTAGACTGATAAATCGCAGCAGGCTACTTTCTGGTAAAGTAGTTTCCCCAGAAGACTAGCATTGTTGAAGACAGAAATCTCTAGTTTATTTCAAATAGCTTTCTTTTAACTTCTCTCAGTTCCAGAAGCAAGAGAGTATTTTCTCCACATTCATTATGAGAATCTGCTTGGGCCTGTGGAGATAAAATTGATGAAAGTGTGAGGGATCTCCTTTAATTTAGTTTCTCCCTTACTTTCTTCTTGCTGCTGAGACAAAATACCCCATGTCCAAGGTTAAAGAGGAAAGGATTATTTAGCTCACCATTTATAGAGGTTTCAGTCCATACGTGACTGACTCCAAGGCAAGGTGACATGGCAGAGGGGGATCTCAGAAGAGAAACAGTTTATGACACACAGAAGACAGCAAAGCAAGCAAGTAAGGGTCTTGGGAGCACCTTTCTGCCCCTTTATCTGTTCTAGGCTACTTAGGGCAATAGCACTGCCACCCTCAGTCCTAGTGCCTTCTCGCCTAGTACGGATCCACCCATTTCTCAGAAAGGCCCACCTGTGAGCAGGGGAGGCTTTGGGAGGACATTTAGATACAACCCATAACACTCTCCCTGAGGCTTTTCTATGGTTGCTGTGTCTTCACTGAGCCTCGAGCACGCCTCACTTACATGTGAAGTTCTCCTGCCTGGGCCTGGTTTGGGTGGAGGTGGCTGCTGCTACGTTAAATGTTCTGTTATTAGTGTCTTCATTATTAGTGGCAGCAGGCCACCCTGGGTTTCACCTTTCTGAGGGATCTGAGAATTGATTATTCAGTATTTTAGTTGTTAGGACAGTGATAACTCCAAGCTGTTTCTTTGCCAGACTGGAAAGTGGAAATCCAGCATCTTTTTTTTTTAAGTTTTTTGAGACAAGGTCTCATTTTGTGGTTCAGGCTGAACTACAAAGCCTGAACTCAGTCTCAAACTCAGCAGTCCTGCCTCTGCCTCTGCCTCCTGAGTACTTTAATTTGGAGCTAGTTCTTTTTGCCAATTCCAAGATCTTGAGGTATATAACATTTAAAATAATGCTAAGTACATGTTTTGCTTTGTGGTGAGTTTTACAACTTGTTTTGTTCTTCTTAAAATGTGATTCTCAAAGCTGTGTCGTTAAAATCTGTTGGCATTTCAATAAACTGTAACAAATAAGTGTACATTTCTATGTAAATGGAACTCATTCCTAATGCTTGAACCGCATTTTCATAGGCTAGTGAAATTCTTTTACAGTGGTCCTCAAGTTATGACCGGCCTGACATAAGAATAACTTGGGTTATGACTGGAATTTGAGTTTTAACTCATGACCAGAATTCTGAGTTATGACCCAAATGCCAGCTGCTTGTGCTTCCAGATGGTCTCAGATACAGATTTAACCCTTAAGGAGTTTTAGAAGGAACCGTACAACATCCATCCTTTCCTGTGTGGGCTTTATTGCGAAATCCTGGGCCAGTGTTTGTCTGAGACCTGCCTCTGAACAGCAGAGAGGCTTGAAAGGCTGTGTAGAGGAGCCTGAGCTTTCACTGACCAGCCTGAGGTAGAACCAGCCCTTGAGAACAAATTGAGTTCGTGAGTGAAGGGCCCGTGGTATCACTCTGGCCCTCTGTGGAAGACATCGGACTCACCTGTGGACAGAGTGTCCTCTGGGCCTCTCCCGAGGTAGGGAAATGCCCCTCAGAACCAAGTGTGGGTGCTGAGGTGCGCACTGTGTGTGTGAGGCAGCGCCATAGCAGTAAAACCACGGGCAGGGCTGCAGCCTGTGCACATATCCCTGGCTTGGGTGGACCTTCTGTCCTCTGGGCCTCCCTGCTCCCAGCCACTTGATGGACTCGGGCCACCTTGTGTCCCTTTCCTGCTGTTCAGTCACGGGTAGGGTGGAAGGTTTCAGAACAGACACGAGCTTTCCCTCGCACATGGGCTTATGTGTCACTGCAGTGTGGTCACTGGTTAAGGAGCCTTCTTAGTGGAGTAGGTGTGGTGTGAAATTATCAGTCATGCTCTCTGGAGCCTGCATTTTCAACTCTTCATTTCTGGAAGTGACTAGCAGCACTTTCTCTTCCTTTTTGCCCACTTGCAGTGTTCATTGAAGAAAGAACAAGATCATGTTGAATTAGACGACTTGACTTTGGTGGGAGACACAGGCATGTGGGCTCTGACCAGTAATCCCGGGCTCCCACCAGAGAGCTGCCGTCCCCAGAGCCTGGGGACTGAAGCCTGCACTTCCGGTGGAGCGCTTTCCAGGGACTGGCGGCGTTGTGGGCACACGTGAAGTGCAGGCCACGGGTGGAGCGGTGTGGAGTAGCGGGCAGGGGGCAGGCTCCAGGTCGTCTGTGTCCTGTTGCTTTCGCTGTTTGTCCCTTCTCTTTACAAGATGCTCATGGTCCAGGTGCCTGTGTCTTGGGGAGCGTGGCATGCCCTAGATGGCTAACATTGTGTCCTGCCTTCCAGATCGGCGCCAGTGGTGTGCCATAGCCGTCCTCTTCGTGGTCCTGTTGGTCGTGCTGATCCTCTTCCTAGTGCTGTGACGTGGCCGCCGTGGTGGCTCCTCCTGTCCAGGACCAAGGGGAGGAGGAGAACCAAGCACACTCCATGAACTCACTCCTCTCCTAGAGACTGCCGCTGCGCGGACTTTTTCTGTGACTCCACTTTGAGACGGCTCTTTCACCTGGCGCTGGAGGCCGCAGGCCGAGGAAGCAGAGGGCCGCACTCCTGGCTGGACGCCGGAGCCCTCCGTCATCCTGATGGAGGACAGCCAGCTGCTGCTTTGCCTTGGTGGACTGTGCTGCTGGAGGAGGGCTGACCCCCCAGAGGAGGAGGCCGCTAGTGTTACATTCCTCAGCCACCCCCCCAGGGGCGCTCGTTAGGATGAGGCTGCTGGCTGTGCTGCGTTTCCCACTGTTGTGGCATCTTATAGTCCCTGAGAGCAGGTTATTGAGGACAAAAGGAGAGAAAATGCAGTTTCATTTTTCAGGGGAAAGTGCTGAGATAATACTGCTTTTACAGGTGCAATTTTTAATTTTTTTTTGTGTGTGTGTGTGTGGTAGGAATAACTAACGGAAACTCGTGAAATCCCTGGGGCTTGGGGATGCTAACAGCTTATGGCTATGTGTGGCTTTAATGGACAGGAACAGATAAAAAGGGTGGCGGGACCTGCATTGATTGGCACAGCTTAGGGAAGAGCTGATGACGTTTCCGGAGCTCAGGACTCCATGTTGCTGCCTCAGGGCTTCCCCTGGAGGTGCAGCTTGCGGTTTTAGGGAGACCCTCAGCTGCTGCAATGGCTTAGGACCCTGGTCCTCTCCAGCGCGTCTTTGTTCTTGTGGCGCTCTACACTGGGGGATGGGCTTGGAGTACTTAGTACTTTCCTCATACTTACGCAGAAACTCTCAAGAACTCTGGGCCAGATCCTCGCATCTTGTTGGTGATGGCAACTTGGTTGTAACTTGATCCTTTTCTTTCCTAACGGTGACAACTTGACTTTATCACTCATTTAGAGGACTGAGCCAGTCTAAATGTAATGGTCAGTGCTTTAATTGAGTTCAGGTAGCTGAGACACTAAATACTTCAAGCCTCTGATGATTGTTGCAATGCCTCAAATGTGCACATGTATAGAGGGTATTTTTTATAACCTCCCTGGTGCGTCACTTGCTCAGGTAGCAGTTGGGCCCAGAGCCGGAGCTCGGCGAGGGAGGCGGCCAGTCTCTCCTCGCCACCATTTGCACTTGGAAAGAACAGCAGCATCTGGAGAGTCCGAGCTTGGACTTGATCTGTCTGTGCATTTCTCAGCGCGCTAACTTTTTTTCGTAACCACTTTCTTGTTTTGTTTGTATTTCTAGTGGTTTCGTTTTGGCATTTTGTTTTCTTGGGCTACCCCCTGTTATGATTTGCAATGGTGTGCTTGCCCAGCTAACTTTTAAATTGCACTTTTTAATAAATATCTAACAATTTTTTTTAAAGGAGGATATTGTATCTTGTTTAGGATCATTGTAGATGAGGGAATCTGCCTGTTGCTGAAAGCTAAATGCAGATTTATAGAACTGAAAAGAGTGGTTAGCCTCCATGTTTACACTCATCTCTAATTTTTGATATATTAAATAACTTCTTTTCAATTGGGAAAAAAGTAAAATTATGACAGAGGGCTTCAAAGGGATATTGAGTTATGTTTAAAGACACAATATTTTAAAACTTACTCAGTCCTTTATAAACTTAGACCAGAGATGACCCCTTGCATTAAAATATAATAGAGGGGCTCGGGATGTAGCTGGGGATGATGCCACCTCCCTCATGCCAAATGCAAGATCCTGAGTTCGATCCCTAGTTCTGCAAATAAATAAATAAATAAATAAATAGATAGATAGATACTTTTTGCTAAAAATAAATGTGGATATTTTCCCCAAGTACCGTAGTCCACACCTGCACATTACAGGGAGTGGCCAGTATCTCACAGTCCCCTATTTAAAAGCCAAGTTAACTGCCATGCTGTTAACAGACCAGATGCCACCCGAGCTTAGTTTTGTGGGGTGAATTGCTCATGTTGACCTCATGATTGAAGCGTTTACTAAACTGACTGCTGTAGACCTGATAAGCTGAAGCTGAATAAGGAACCATTGAGAAGGAAAGAAATTCACTTAAAATACAGCTGTTCTCCCCATGGGCCCTCACACGCTCGCTTCTGGTTGACTTGTCCTGGCCGGGCCTCCGGTGCCCCTCGCTGCCTGTCCCTGCAGAGTGCGAGCCTGTGTTTATTTTCAAGGACAGGTATTTCTTCTTTAATGACCCAAGGAATTCAAGTGCCCTTCCGCCTGTGTCCTGGGATGGGGAGAGAAAGGAGCAGCAGGGACACTCCACGCTACGTAAGTGCCTCTCGGTAGGAGCTGGGTCTTCCGCACTGTCGTGTTCGTCATTTGAAAGAACTGGCAGGATGCGATGGGTAACAGAAAGAGCTCACTTTGTGTTCACTGGGAGAGCATTTTGCTTAACTGATCAGGGGCAGCTTAGATGGGGATGAACCATTTGAGAGAGTTCCAGAATGTAATTCCAACCAGAAAACCAAAATACCTTTGGTTTTTAGTCCTCATTTTTGGTCTTTGTGTGGACTGTGAAAAATCACAACTCTGTGCCTGCTCTGGACCATGTGGCAAGTGGAGTTGAAGTGTGTGATACAGCGAGTGTGGGTGTGTGTGTGTGTTACATGAGGCTCTTCCACAGTCTTAGAGTTGATGCCAGAGCTGACTGGGGAAGCTTGGTACCGTGCCCATTACTCTGTGCTGTTAGCCAGAGTTAAACAGACTGATGGGTCTGGTAGCCAACGACTTGGCAACTTCTACTCCTTCTCACCTCGTGCGGTTAAGGGCTGTGAAAAGAAATCTAGTCGAACTCCAACAGAAATCTGTCTCTGTTGAGTGTTTTACCTTCTGTGAGTCAAGGTAATGGAGCCAAGATTTTTCTTCTGATAATTTCCCTGGCTATAAAGTGGGACCAGAGGGACATCCATTCCTTGTTACCTTTTAAAAGAACTCATAACATTTGAAGATAAGGAACTGAACGAGAAATACGAGTTGTATTTCAGCTCTGTGAACTTTGTACCATTTGGCTTCATCTAGTAGCACAAGATGAATTTATAAACAAAACCAAACCGAACTGCCCAGAAGCGTGTTCTAAAACGGAGTCGCACTCTCTCATTCTCTGTTCCTTTTGATGGCACTTCGTGCCCGCCCAAGTTTACGAGACAGTGTGTGTATTTTCTTTTGTTTAAGAAGAATGTTCTTTGCCCATCAAGAGTGGAGAAAGATGAAGCCCGGAGCTTCCCAGGTCCCTCGGCTTCTCCGTGACTGGCCTGCTCCCCACGTCAGTTCTGGAAGTCAGGACAGTGAGGAGAGGCTGACTCTTCCAGCCTGCTTGCACTTACAGAGGTCTCCCTTGTGAGGGCCGCCCTGGTCTGTTGTGTGTAAACATGGAGCCTCGGTCACGGGCTGACTTGGTGATGCTTACTGGGAATTGCTCCGGTGTTAAGTCTGGAAAAGCAAAAGAGCTCTGAGGGAAGCAGAACAACCCTGCAGCCCCGAGCACACTGCTGTGAGTGCTGGGTGACCAGCAAGGGGAGGGGCTCAGACTTGGACTCCGTAGTAGGTGTCACCTTGATGGTGGACTCGGGATGCAGGTGCCTGAGTACGAGATTGTGCTATGCACAGCTCACCCAGGTGTGTCAGCGGGTCACCCCGGGGTCACCTGGAGCCTGCACACTTAAAGCTGGCCTCAGCGACAGAACTGAAGTAGACTGATGCTAACTGTGCTTAACCCCTCCCCAAGAATTGATTTTTTTTAAAAATAAACTTTTTAGACAAAGCCTGAGATGGAAAACCCCAGTGTACCGTGCTGAGGTTGTGGCAATCCAGGGATGTCTGGGAGGTCTTTACACATCATAGTCCGCCGATTTGGTGATGAGGGACGGGGTGGGGGAAGAAGAAAAGAACTTGGTTTCCCTGTGTGTTAACTAACATGTTGGTGCTATTTCCTCCCTGTGTGACCATCGTCTGGAAGCGTCCTTCCCACGGTTGTGCAGATAGGTTCGCTGTGCATAGCCTGTGAGGGCCCCCAGGGCCAGCCCTAGTCTTGGGTTGAGCACGGACCTGGTTTGTCAGCTCTATCTAGACTTTTATGAGAAAGTGTATTTCACCGATCTGCTTTAAGGTTTTGTGTTACCGGACTCTACGTGGTTATTTAGGAGATGTTAGAAGTGAGACCACCCACCTTGTTTGTTAACCGGAGCTCTTGGACCCGTTTCCAGCAGCTCTGCATCCTGCTCCAGCCAAGCTTTTTGTGAGACATGGGGGCGCGTGATGCTCGACACTGTCCAGCTCAGCAAGTAGATGGAGCTGAGTGAGCGCCTCCTCCTGAAGGGCAGGTGTGATCCTGCTGTTAAGGGCTGTCCTGGGAGAAACACATGTCTTCGTCCCAGGAGAGCAGATGTCTGTGCTCTGTCGTCTGCGGGTGAGGAGAGGACAGCCAGGGGTCCTGCTGATAAGTTCTTGGAACCGCTTCCCGAGCTCCGTGTGATTACTTCCTGACTGGCCCCAGCTGGGCTCAGCTTTCAACGGACAGACTTGAGTGGATGCCCGGGTGAGGGGTGGCCTAGAAGCCATGTAGGAGTGAGCACAAGGGACAAGCTGTAAATGGTGATGGCTTCTGTTTTTGTAAGTGGAAATATGTTTTCCTTGGCTTATTTATAATCAGAAATTTAGTATAATTCAGAAATATAACATTTAATACATGGCAAAGTTCAGCAGAAAGCATTAAATAATTTTCCAAGGATAAATAACTTCCAGATAACTGGAAGGCAGACACTGACGATGGCAGGACTAACACCTGTTGGCTTCCAGGTGACACTCTTCTTTACTTGGGGAAAAACAGCCAGAGCCCTGGGGCCAGAAGTTGACTGCTGTCGTGGTAGATTTTTGTTTTCTTTAGACCAGTGGGCGGAGTGGGACTGTGGTGGTCCCACTGGCAACTGTGTCCCCTGGTAACGTTAGTGCTTTGCAGTGTCAGGCCTCTCTCCAGTGGGGACAGCACTCCAAGAGTTATACAAACTTAGAATTGCTTGCTGCAGCATCTGGAACCCCAACCTAGAGGGGGAAAACAAAATCCCAGAAAAATAAAATGTCCCCCGCAGCTTTGATTGTAATCCTAGGGTTGGATGACACCACAAACTTGAAAACTTTCAAGGAATATTCATGTAAAACAAAAAATTCATCTAGGCACCTAAAAGCGATATTTTTACACTGTCAATGTTTCTTACTTCTTTTCTTGAAATCATGTTACAACTTGAAAATGAAAGAGTTAAATGAAAGAGTACTGTTTAGTATTAAAGAGAAATGGAGGGACCTTGAATGTTGTTCTGGGTGTTTTGTCATTTTTCCTCTTTTTTTGTTTTGGGGCTTACACTCTGGGCCTTCACACTAAGCTATATTGAAACACTTCTTCATTTTGAGACAAAGTCTTACTGGGTTTTTCAGGCCAGATTTGAACTTGCAGTCCGCCTGTCTTGGCCTCCTACAGTCAGTGACTGCGTGCCACTGAACCTGGTGTGTTTTCATACCTAGGCATAGGTCCCCTTTGTCTGCTGTCACCGGTGCACAGCAGCATGTGTGTACCCGAGGAAGACTGGAGTTAGGACTCGTGCTGTCTCTGCTGAGCAAGCTGTGTGAATTCGAAACCCCAGAATAATGTGGCCGTGGACAGAGGAGCACACAGGACAGGGTATTTTCTGGGACCGAATGTGAGAGAGCAGAAAGAATGCCAAGTCCTCGATGCCCCTTCTAGACAGGCTGACCTTTGGGGAGAGCTCAGCAGCTCTCTCCTCCCATGTGAGGGGTCCTAGTGAGACTCATGTTACATTTCAATGGAAAATGAAATGTCCAGCATTGTCTCATCGTAAAATTTTCAGTGTCTAGCATTGAAAACACGAGACATGGCATTTTCCAAAAGAAGTAGTATGTAGGGGAATCAAGCTTCACCTGGGGTCTCACTGAAGGCAAAAGGGAAAAGATGCCTTTCTGATAACAGTGTCAGTAACCAAGCGTTCCTGATCTGAGAAATGGTAATAATGCAAAGCTGAGGGGAAGAGGTGTCCGCAGGATCGAAGCATTGAACTTCGAGGCACCTCAGATGAAACGTGGATGCAATTGTCTTGGACTTGATCATGATCTTTAAGCTCATTGTAAAGTCAGGAGATCTGGCCAGGATTTCAGGCAAGCCTGCCTACTGCTAAGATGTTTTGGAGGTTTTGTTTGGCTACAGATAGACTTTAAATATGTTCCCTACCTGTACTTCAGCGCATGCAGGCTGGTGCGCTGGGAAGACACAGCCGGGCCTGCTCTCCTGGGGAGCCTTTCTGGTCTCCTGTTAGTGGGACCTTCTGCCTTTGGCATCCAGGCTTGTCTTTTCCACAGCTATACCTGTTCCATCCTGAGGACGTGGGCACCCCAAGGGGAGAGCAGCCCCCTTCCCTTGTGCCTGGTCTTCAGCCAGGACCCTCAGGGCAGCACCCTGCTGTGTGTAGGAGCCTGAGCCCAGACTGCAGGAGGACAGCCTTGGGCCCCCTCCCAGACCGGCAGGGCAGCTGCGAAACCCTGGCTCTGGGCAGAGTGTCTGAGCCAGTGCAGCAGCCGTCGTTGGGCCAGCACTCCGACCTGGCCCAACCCTAGCCGGAGAGCTGAGAGCTTGCCATCTCTAAGCAGGTGCTCTGGCGCTACAGGAAAGAGAAACTTCATAGGGGATGGTGAGGAAGGAGGGAGGACGTGGGCTTCAGCAATTACAGGGCCTTTTGACTAGTTCAGAACTAGCTGCGGAGTGGGAGTGGGGCGTAAGAAAGGCAGATGGGCTAGGGAAATCCAGGTAAGTTCTGTGGAGGACTAACAAGCGATTCTTCCCCCCCCCCCCACCCCCGAGTCAGAGGTCTGCAGGCTCCAGAATGTTTAGGAACTAAGGGGAGGGGTGACGGGCAGGGGTGACCGGCTGCTCC
Organism: Petromus typicus; assembly: GCA_004026965.1. Taxonomy (NCBI): domain Eukaryota; kingdom Metazoa; phylum Chordata; class Mammalia; order Rodentia; family Petromuridae; genus Petromus; species Petromus typicus. The sequence goes on from PVIR01008087.1 coordinate 15,076, forward strand.
TCAGGCCAGGCCCTTGCATCTCTGTGAAGGCTGCAAGCCTTGGGTGGTGGGTGAGGAAGGCCATTCTGGCAGAGATACATGATGGCGTGCGGGATGGGGGGGAACAGATGGGCAGAGTCTGGTGTGGTGGAATGTCCAGGAGGAGGACCCCCTGCCCGGAGCCAGTTTGGAGGACTGTAACGTGCATCTGTCCATGGGTCACAGGACTTGCTGACGAGGATCTCAGGTCCAGGGGATCTTTTTCTAGGAGCCGGGCCAGCTCAAAGACTGGGGGGTGGGGGGCAGAGGAATTTACTCTTGCCTTGTGCGGGGCATTCCTCTCCACCCAGGTGTCTATTTTTTTCCAGCACCTCTCCCTAAAATGCTGATTGGCGCTGCACCCACAACACTGCTTTTATAACCATGAGTGGGCCGTGTTTGGCATGGAGATTGCCCTGGGAAGTGAGTTGCCCCGTGGAGGTCAGGAAGACCCCAACCCATACGCAGGGAGCAGGGGTGTATGTTGGGGGTTCCACAGGGGCCCCAAGGGTGGGAGGACAGCCTGGGGGTCCAGAGGGCTAAGTTGGAATCCTGCCTTCGCTGTTACTTCTGAGCCGGACAGAGGTAAGTGCAGCGTCTCCAGAATTGCTGCAAGGACTCAGGATCAGGTCCTCAAAGACTCCAGGAAATCTCTAGAATATAAACAGAGCAGCGGGCAGGACTGCACACCCTTGAATACCTGTGTTAGCTTTGCCTTTCAGAACTTTGGCTGGGGGTTACCCACTTTTCCGGATTCCTCCTTCTGTCTTTCTCAGGCAGAAGCTTTCTTTCTCAATAAAATTTTCCTACTTGAAAAACTTGGGCTGTGCCTGGAGCTACTCACTTGGCCCGAGGCCTGCAGTGCCCGCACCCCATCCATGCAGGCACCTGGTGCTCATTCTTGTGCCAGGGATCTGGGTCGCTCTGTTGGCCTTCTCCTCCCCGGCCAGCTGTAGTCAGTCCTCCAGCCGGGCACGTGCTGGGCTTGTCCCTCCCTCCCTGGCCCTGGCAGGCAAAGCGGGGCTCCTGTGTTCCAGCCGCTGCCTCTTCCACACACAGCAGCGTGTATGTGTGTGTGCGTGTCCATGTGTGCGTGTGTGTGTGCATCCATGTGCGCGTGCCCTGTGGTGTGTGTGTCTGAGCACATCCTCTTGCTTCTGCTCACTTCACAGAACCCTGCTGGGCACACCCCTGACCTTCAGATCCCTGTCTCCATCAGGCGTCCCACACCAGGCGACACCTACGTCCCTGTTGCACAGTGTGGCCTGGGGTGACGTCTGAGTCATCCTGGACTGTGTGTTGAGCAGGCCTTTCTCAGCCCTGCACTCCTGGCCTCATAGTCACCCCGGTTCCAGGAAGGTTCTGAAGGTCCAATAAGTGAGGAGGGGCTGGGCCAGGCCTAGGTAGCAGCTGCCAGGGCAGAGCAGGCGACAGAGGTCTAGCAGAGAGTGAGAAGACCTCAAGCCCTACCAGGCGCACAGATCGGGGTCCTGGCGTCACTACCCTAGGAGGAGGCTGAGGCCAGCGCTGGGGCTGGGGCCCTGCAGCACCCTGACTCCATATAGGCCTTTAGGGTGGGGGGCAGGGGAAAGACATGTTCCCAAGTCCAAAGAGAAGCACAGGAGCCCTGACGTTGCTGAAGCTGGTTCGCCTCTGACATGGAGATGACAATGAGCCGAGGTACCTGGCAGGATTACTTCAGAGGGCCTGCCCCAGTACCTGGCAGACAGCTGCAGAAGCGCTTTCAGGTCTCTCCTAGCCCGTCCCTACCTTCCTGGTAGGAAGCAGCCCGTGCCATAGGCAAAAACCAGAGGTGTCCCGTGCACTTGAGTGCTGGGGATGTGGGCAAGCCCTCCCCCACGGAGGCGGACCCCCAGTCCTGAGTCTCCTGAGCTCACACTAGAAACTGAGGGCAGGGGGGGCCAGCGGGGAGCTCCTCACATTGCAGTTCTCTGCTGTGAGGCCATTTCTGTACTTTGCTGCGCTGGTCCATCTACCCACCTGCTCCAGTCCCGTACCCCCGAGCTCCCTGAAGCCCACGGCAGGCCCCACCCCTGATCCTGCGTGCCTGGGGGTGTCCTGGTTCCTGCTGCCAAGGCCGTGCACAGGGAGGACACAAACACTAGCTCACCCTGCAAGCTCTAGTCGTCCCGTGTGTCCCCCTCCCCCACTCCGTCCCACAGGCCTGCTTCATTGTCCTCTGCGCCCCTGGGAGCTGCCTGGGACACTCATTTCAACCAGATCTGCTGAGGCACATGCTGTTTCTGTCACAGGCAGTGGCCTGGCGAGGGCCAGACAGCTTGGCGCTCCTCTGGGCCACAGCTCTCAAGGCCCCTTAGCTTCATTCCCTCCTCACCGCAAACCTTGCCCCTGGCTGCTCTAACAGCCTGAGACCCGCTGGAGGCTTCTGCGTCTAACAGGTTGTGACCTGCAGCTGGGGCCTCCCCAGGGCCCCTCCCCCACACGCCTACCAAAGCGTTTGTCTCCCGGCCCCTGCTGAAGGTCAGAACTGAGCCAAGAGCCTGACAACTCAGGGTGGAGAAGCTTCAACTTTGCATTTTAATAATTTAGGGCTGACACACAGCCGTGCACTGGGAGAGCCCCGCCCTCTGGGCAGTCTCCAGGTGCCGAGCAGGAAGCCTCCCTGCCCACCCACAGCTGCCACCAGGGAGGTCTGGACAGGAAGCCCGCAGCTGGGGGACAGCCAGACACCAGCTGCAGCCCTGTCTCCAGGCTGGACAGGAGAACAAAGACCAGGACCGCACTGCAGAGCTGCAGCTCCTGAGGGCAGAGGCGGAGGGGAAGGGCGGGGAAGGGGGCCGGGAGCCGGAGCTGGGCCTACCACAGCTGCACTCTGTGAAACTGCCTTTGGTTTCATCTTTTTTCCCTTTCACTTTATATATCATAAAAATTTCCTAGAGGTTTTTAACATTCTGGCTACCAGATAACATCTCCCAGATGTTCCCACATCCAGAGGGCCGTAAAACCCTCTCAAAGCCTGCATCCTGATGTTTGCTTTGGAATCTGTGCTCCCTGGCTGGAGGCCGCCACTCAGGACCCTTTTCTGGATGAAGAGCAAAGGCAGCACCTGAGAGGAAGGCTGAAAAGGAAGCGTGCGGGCCCGGGACGTCCCTGTCCGCAGCCAGCGTGTTGGAAGGCCCGGGAGCCTTCGCGGGAGCTGCCCTAAAGGTGAGGCCAGCTCTCCCAGGCCAACCAAAGGGTCGCCTGAGTGCCTCTTCCCCACCCACCAACTTGTCCAGTGCGTGTTGCCATCTCTAGTATGGAAAGAGACCAGCATTTTCTTTCCTCTGATCTGCATAAATTAATGGCCTTAAACAAAACCCACTCACAGGCTCCTTTCTATCCCTAGGGCAGTCTACTCCGGCAGTCCTGCCCAGTCCGAGGGACTGGTGCCGCAACGATCCGTGTTTTCCGTCCACAAAGCAGCTCTGTGCAGCACATTCCCGCCGGCTCAGGCCTCCTGCCGGGGGCGGGAGTCGGGGCAGCAGCATTCCCGGGTCACCGAAGGACAGGCCTCTGCCTCAGGACGCGAACTGACAAGCTCTCGGAATGGGCCAGGAGCTCCTTGATGTAAGCCAAGCCCAGTCCGGCAACCTTGGCCCCGTTTACCTCCAGGATCTCGTCCCCCACCCCGAGCAGTCCGGAGTAGAGCTTGGCGGTGTCCAGGTCCGCCATCTCCTGCACGTACAGCCCTGTGGAGGGAACAGCACAAACAGCAGGAGATGCATGTGAGGGCCTGTGGGGCTGCAGATGGCGGCCAGGGAGACGGGCATGGCCATATACACACACCCTCATTCCACCTCACAACCACAACTGCCTTTATACAGAGACAGTGTTCCCTCCACGGTTTGGTCTCCTTTCTCTGCTCCACTTTAAGGAGGAAATGCCCCTGGTGCCAATAATGCTTGGAAGTGATGCCGTGCACCTGCACCTGGGTGCTGAGCTCATCTTGTTCTGAGGTGGTCTTTTATTGTGGAAAAGAAGGGAGTTTTTTTTTTTTAAAAAAAGAAGAGGGGCCGGGGATTTAGCTCACTGGTTCCGGCGCCTGTCTTGCAAGCGCAAGGACCCGGTTCAATCCCCAGTTAACCACATAAATCCTGGGTGTGGAGACTTATGCTCAGCAGCAATCGGCACCACCTACCACAGTGCCAGGCGTGGTGGCTCACGCCTGTAATCCCAGCACTCGGGAGGCAGAGGCAGGAGGATTCCTGTGATGTGAGTTTGAGGCTGAGCAAAGGCCAGCCCGAACTACAAAGCGAGACCCTGTCTCAAAAGAAAAGAAAATGCCTGTGAAATGCCTAGTACTGTGCTCGGTGGGCCCATGTGTCCAGTGAGCCAGGCACAGCACAGGCTGGGCCGCGTGGGACAGGGTCCTGAGCAGGGAGCGCAGCAGAGGCCCGGCCCACGCCTCGAAGGACCGGAGGGCTTTGTTTTACATACAGTGAGCGCCTTGCTTAGGGAGAGACAGAAGCCGTGGCACACTCTCCCCTTTGCCCTCCACCACTGACAAATAGCTCTCCCTGGCCAGTGTGACCCTTCCCTGGTCTAAAGGTCCCAGTGAGCCTGGGGGACTCGCTTCTCTGCCTCTGTCCCTGGCTGTCTCTCAAGCTCTGGGCTGACGGGGCTGGCTCCCTTGGCTCCAAGCAGGTGCTTCCGCTGACTCAAAGTCTGCCACCGGTGCCCACCTGACAGATGAAGTGCAGCATGGGCACTGTCTGGGAACAGGGTCTAGGGTACAGCGAGGTCCGCTGGAGAACGGCTGCGGGATGAGCTTTTGTGGTGACCTTCACATGGCTGAATGCGCCGGGCAGCTCAGCGGGCACCGCCGCCCAGCCCTGGCTGTGGCTCTGTGTGGGAAACAGGAAGAACCACCCGTGCACTGTGGCTGCGCTTCCTCGTCTGAGGCCGTCCAGCCGGGGTGCCCACTTCTCGGACCTGACACCGTTTTCAGCATCTCTGACCCAGAAGTCCTGCTCAGCACATGGGGCCCAAGACCCTGTTCTCCTCTGGCCACCACAGGTTCCGCCATCTGAAGCGCTGGCTCCCCTCCGCGGAGGCACCCGCGGTCTGCAGCTCTGTGCAGCACAGCCGGTCTTTGTCCGCATCCCCTCTGCCTGCCCAGAGCTGTTCGGCTCTTTCTCCGGCCTCCCACCACTCGAAGGAGGGCCCCCCTGAGCGAGCGTCTCCACCCTGGCCACACAGCCTCTCCCGGCCCTCGGGGCTGCCCCGACTGCACAGCTGGTGGGGGAGGGAGGCAAGGGCCGTGAGCCCTGACAAGGGTCTGGTGCACGGCGGGACAGTCAGGGGCAGTCATGATAAAACTCGGAAGGATGCAGCTGAGCCTGACCAGACGCGGACATCATCGGCCTTTGGGGACTGGGGCAGGTTTCACAGCTGACAGTCCGAGCAAAGATGGGGCTGACAGCCTGCTCCTGTGGGCTTCATGGTCTGCTAGACGTGGTCTCTGGGAGGATGCGGCGAGGTGCTCACTCTGCACGGGGACCTCTGTGACATCCTGCGGCCAACTGTAGTGGGCAGGACGGCCGCACGTGGGCAGGGTATTCTGGACAGAGCTGGAGGCGCTCTTGGTCCTCCAGAGCCCTGTGGCAATGGGGGCGGAGCCCACAGACCGTGTGTGTGTGTGTGTGTGTGTGTGTGTGTGTGTGATGCTGTGTCTGCCTCAGGCTGACAGGGGTCTGCTGATCACACTGGTCCCTCTCAAGTATGTTCCCTCAGGGGACCTTCTGAAAGGGACCAGCGGAGGAGAGCCGGACGGTTTTTCTGAACCTCATCAAATGTTCCCATGCCTCTGTCACCCATGGCGTGCTGTCCCTTACTTGCCGCCATCATCCCCCTCCTAAAACAGGGAAAGAGCTTTAGAGCTGCTGCGTCTGGCCTTCCCTTCCCCCACTCAGCCACCGCACCCTGTTCACGGGGAGTCTGCTGTCCTCGGCGACCCCCTTTTCCCTGAGAAAGCCAGGCCGCAGGTGGCACGGCCCAGCGGGCTCCCGCCCGTCCTGCCTCCCTGCGGCTCCCCTGAGCCCCCCAGACTTTGCCCCTGCTGTTCCCGCCGCCCGGAACGCCCTTCCCGGCACAGCCAGGAGGCTCCTCCCGCACTCCGGCCCCACCTCCGCTCAGGCAGCATCTTCTGGAGAAAGCTGACCGCTCTGGCGTCTGCCACCTCTGCGTGACTTGCATTTGTGCCTCGGTACTTCCCACTTCTCTACCTGACCTAATAACCCGTCAGGTAAACTTTCGCAGACGACGTAATCTCGAGTGTACGCAGGAGGTCGGGGACTTGCGTGTCACCTGTTACTGCAAACCCTGAATCTGTGAGCCTTGGGAGGGCTCTGCATGCCCCTGCGGAAACATTGCGATCGGCAGCAGACAGAGAACTCGGGCTGCGGCCTGCGGATGTGGCGACAAGCCGACTTCTCTTTTCTAGGGGCTCGGAGCACAGGACTGGCCTCTCCTTGGCAGTCTATCACACAGGCCCTCTGCGTGTCCCGTCTCTCCTCTGCCCCTCCCCAGCAGCCTGCCGTCCGGACCCATCGTCTCGGCACACCTTTCAGGGTCCCTTGCCCTGCGCAGCATTGTGCCCACAGACCTGGGGTAAAGTCGGGAGATCAGGCCGTCGGAAGGCCTCATGCCGGGCTGGACAGGACTGTGGAGCGCAGAAGGAGGCTCAGGGCCCCGCCGCGTCCCAGAGTGCTGAGCCAGAAGTCGCCCAGCCACGGCCGGGAGCGGACAGGCCGCTCTACGTGCCCAGACGCACCGGCGGCTAGAGCCATTGCAACACACGGACCGCATCAAAGGCCGCGCTGAGGCCGGCAGGCACGGGCGCTTCCCCGGCTCTGCGCACGATGGCCTTCCGGGTCCATTGTCAGGTGTCATGAGACAGCGGGTGACAGCGGGGCAGCACCTTTCAGCTGGGGCTGCAGGGTGTCAGTGCCGACTCCGGGCCTGGTACCCGAGGAGCTCCTGGGAGGCCGTGTGCTGCGAAGCGCCACGCTACGCAAGGAGGGCAGGGCCACGCGCGCCCACTGCCGGAAGCCCTGCAGGGCCCTCTGAGGAAGGGGAGGCCGCCTACCTGAGTCCCTGCGCCCATTCCCGGAGCCCACACGAAAGCCGAAGGTGCCCTCGGGGGGACGCTGCAGCTGCAGCTGGCTCGTGCCGTCCGGGAACACCGCCACCACGCGGCCCACAGTGCGAGCCAGGCTGGGGGCGCCCACGTCCTCCACGCTGAGGGCGCGCCGGGGCGGGGCCTTGGTGGGCCTGCGAGGGCAGGGGGACAAGGCACAGTGAGGGCAGAGGGTCGGGCGAGGGGCCAGCCCTGCACGGCGTAGCTCTGGATGCCAGAGGCCCCTCAGACCCAGCGTCTGGGCTTGGGGGCTGGGGCTCCACGGACCCCGGCAGCTACACGGGCAGCGCAGGTGGAGGCGGGCGGGTTCTGGCTCCCTCCGAGCCAGCCACGGACCAGAAAGCTCCATGTGTAGGACGTGGCTCTAAAGTGTTAGGGTGAGTCTGGATCTCACCGGATGGCAAGAGTCTCAAGCTGCCAGCCCGCCCTCCCTGTCTAGACAATTCTACCTTCTCAGCACAGGTGAGGGCTCTAGGGGCTCACTCCAAAACCCGGACCCCTGTCTCCACTCAGGGGACTTGCTGAAGGAGAGGCGCAGGGAGGCTTTCCTCTTTTTTATTTTTAAATTTTTTTTTTTTTTTGGTAGCACGAGGGATTTAACCCTAGCCCTTTACACTAAGCTATACCACCCAGGTTTTTTATTTCTTATTTTGATAGAGGGTCTTCTTAAGTTGCCCAGGCTGGACTCAAACTTGGGATCCTCTTTTTAAAGAGGGCAATGATACTTAGGAAGTAAGGAACAAACTTCTAATTCCACTGGTGACCACTTGAGTTGATCTTAGAGCATCTGTTCGCCCACTTACCTGTCAGGTGCACTCGGGTACCCTGGACTCTCTACCAGGTAGAGGCTGGACCGGTCCCACCTGCCACTCAGCAGAGAATGGAGATTCTGAAAGGAGGCGGCTTTCCGATGTTGGCAGGAGGGTGACACCTAGTGGGGACAGTCCAATATTGCAGGTGAGAAAAGCCACCCAGGAAGGGGCTGGGCCCTGACCCTGGGGTCACTTTGGTCCCTACTTCCAAGTGTTCAGCAGGACACTGGAACTTACCCAGGAGAGGAGCCTACACAGGTCATAGGAAGCGTCAAGGTGTTTAGTTTTTTATATTTTAGCCAAAATGACGACTTAATATTAAAATATTACTGTAGGAAAATTAATTTTCTTACTAAGAAAAAAATGAAAGCCAAGTAATTATAGAATAGCATAGTTCCAGATGTAAAATCTTGACTAGACTCTTTATCATTCCTTTTATGGTCACTTCTGTTCAAAAATTAGTATGCTGGGTGTAACCTTGAAAGACTAAAGCTGAACGAGTCAGCACCCCTGAGGAGCTCGCAGAGGCGAGGAGCGCAGGACGAGCACGGCCGGTCGGAAGAGCAGATGCCGCAGCAGGTGCTCAGTTAGACGCGTGGACGGCGCATGGGGAGCAGAGGCTTCCTTGCAGGAGGCCTGAGGACCTGGGCGCTGAGGGCGGGGCTCCCTGGCGGAGAAAGGAGCCAGTGCCCAGGCTGGACAGCGCGTGCACAGCGATGGCGACGTGAGAAGGTGCCTCTCTCACACATGTGCTCCGGGGACGCACGGGGCGCCCAGCCTGCCCAGCCTCGATGGCGCTGCCGAGGGGCACTCCATGAGGGCAGGACCAGTATGTGCTCTAGAGAACGGGCAGTTCTGACGGCAGGGTGCGGGTGGAGGCCGAGGCAGGAAGAACCGACTTGAAATGCAGTCACCAAGGATGTGGGACCTCTGGAGGGAGACCAGGTCTCGAAGCCGAGCCTCCAGGGGCACAGAAGGCGCCCGAGAGCCCTCTGGCCGGTACCGTGTGAGCTCACAGGTGTCCACGAGGAAGCCGGCGCTCTCCAGACACCAGTGCCCTGACTGTGGGTTCTCCCGGCCCACAGATCGGAGAGGAATACGTTTCTGTTGTTTCTGAGTTACTGGTCTCCGGGATTTTGTTCCAACAACATAAGTAGACCGAGAGGTGCTCTAACGAGGCAGGATATTATCCAGCAGCCTGAGAGGGAGCCGGATCTTGTACCTGACCCACGTCTTCCCAGGAGAAGTCACTTTCCCGTCAGACCCGAAGGACAAGCAGAAGTTCCCGAGGGGAGGAGAAGGGAAGGCTCCCGACGGGCTCAGAGGCCCTGGGGGCCACAGGAGCTGCTGGGCCACCACGTAAGGGAAGGTGGTCCCCACCTGCAGCGCCCGGCAACACGCAGCCACCCGGGAGCACTTCACTCAGGAGCATCGCTCGCTCTGTCCGTGGGAAGCAGTCACCTTTCTTCTCAGGAATTTCTTCCTCCCTGCGTGTCCTCCTGCCCTTTCCTGGCCATGCCGATTTCTATTTGTGCAGGATAAGCCAACTTCCGTAAGTAAGCCTTTCTGTCCCCGGAACGATGCCATCATTTCACTGCAGGACTCTACAAGCTCCCATGGCGTCAGTCCAGGCGCCTCAGCCGGCACACCAGACCCATCTAAATTCAGAAACCGGCAGTTCCCAGCACACGGAGGCAGCGGCTGCCTTCCCCAGCAGCCCTCTCTGCTGGTTTCCCTGCCTTTGCAGGGAGTGTCCTTGGTGAGACGTCCCTCGAGTCTCACTCTGGTGCGTTCTCTTCCCCTCAGCCTGAGAAAGGAAAGGCTCCGGCGCCCCAGCCCACCATCTCCCACCTCACTTTGCCCAGGGAGAAACACAGGAATCTGTTTGGAAACCAGTGGGACAGGCTTCCTGGAGACCTGCTGGCGAGTCCGTGTGCCATGCTCAGCTTGCCCAGACCGTGGCCCTCAGGGAGGACAGAGCCTGTGGCCTGCGTTCAAGGAGTACCTGCACGACGCGACGCTAGCGACTGGGATTAGTATGAGGAAAAGAAAGGTCGAGTGGTGTCCTGCAGAATGGCGCTCCGGTGAGGGAGAGCCGAGAGCTGGCCTGGCCGGAACGCTCTGGGCCAGCTCTGTGGCAGAGGCAAGCAGAGCGCAGCGACAACACGGGGCGGAGGCCTGATCGGCAGAGGAGCGGCGGCTTCCCGAGGGCGTGGCGCCTGATGAGGGGACAGACGCAGGTGCGGTTGGTGGAGAAGGTGGGAAGCGCTTCCTTGCAGATTCGGCTCGTGGGCTGATAGCAGAGGCTCAGGCCATCAGCGGACAGAGACAGAGATGAGACACAGCTCACAGAAGCAATGCGGAGTCTCAGCTTCATCCAGAGTGCGGTGAGTGACCAGTGACAGACATCCAGCCAGGCTCTGGCAGAGAGCTGTCTTTGTACACCATAGGCCGCCACAGAAGTCACGTGGACAGAGGCACTGACGCAACTCTGTGTGGTGTGATTTGTGCCACGATGAGAAGAATCACTATGGCCGCAGAGGAGGCTCCAGAACGGCCGGGCCAGTCGCACTTCCGGCCTTGGCAGAGGAGGCAGAATGGAAGGAGGTGGGGTGGGAGAAGTCCCGGGTGAGCCCAGGCCCGGCCAGCTGGGTTGGACAGGGCTCGGGGTGCTTCCGTCCCTCCTGAGTCCGGGCGGCCCAGTTGCATGGAGCAGCTGTGGGCTCCCTGGGAACCCTCTTTTCTCCTTTCCCCCTTCCCCATGCTGCTGCACCACTGGCCTCTCCAGCCCTCGCCTGGGCCCCGAGGACTCACCAGACGCAGGGACTGTAAGGATGGGGCCCTCGTGACTCTGGGGGCACTGGCGTGTGCTGCTGAGCTGGGTGCATCAGGCTGCAGGTGCTCCACACTGCGGCTGTGGGACTTGTCCAGCTTGGGCCTGGAAGCCTGGCCCAGGGCTGAGAAGAGCTTCTTCAGCCCCAGGGTGGAGGTGATGCTGCCACTCCTTTTCTTATTCCTGTCAGAAGGGGCAGCTGAGGGTGGCCTGGGCAATGCTCTGCAAAACAAGAGTGGACATGAGCAGGGGTGGAGCGGGCTGCAGGAAACAGGCAGAGCGGACTCTCCTCAGGAAGCTGCTCCCGGGGCCTGTCATGATCCTAGCCTCGAGCGCAGCTCAGGGCCTGCTCCTTCCTCACCCACTTCTGCGTTCTGCAGCGTTTTGTTTCGTTTCTGACACAGGGTCTTGCAACACAGCTCAGGCTGGCTTTGGACTCACTGTGTGGCGCACTCACTAAATGGCCGCCAACTTGCAGTGACCCTTCCCTCAGCTGATCAAGTATTGGGATTCCAGGCCTGTGCCGCTGCGCTCGGTTCACATTCTGTATTTCTCTGTTCTGTGTTTCTCTTCTTTTTTTCTGAGACAGAGTCTTGCCTTTTACAGTTCAGGCTGGTCCTGAGCTCAGCCTTGAACTCAGAGCTATCTTCCTGCTTCTGCCTCCCGAGTGCTGGGATTACAGGCGTGAGCCACCATGCCCTGCACTGTGGTATGTGGTACTGATGGCTGGTGTTTGTGAGTTACCAGGCCCAACATTGTTGTACGTGGTTACTAGGGTCGAACCCAGGCCCTTGCGCTTGCAAGACAGGTGCCAGAACCACTGAGCTACATCTCCGACCCCGTGTTCTGTATTAACAGTCTCCTGTGTGCCCACCTCGTCAGTCCCTGGGTCTGTGGTGTATAAGACAAGCAGGGTCCTTGCTCTCAGGAGCTTATCAACAGGAGACCAGCAGCTGGCATGTAGGTGAAGCAGACAGTGACAGGGGATTGTTTTACACAGGGGGCAAGGAAGGTCTCCCAAGACGGGCTGGAGGGAAGCAGGAGTAGCCTTCTTGCAAGGCTTCTGCTGGGGGAGCCGCACGCCTGGAGTGTTCAAGGCGCAGGGCGTGGGCACAGGAAATGAGACTCGAGTGGGGCTCAGAGGAGGTGCCAGTCAGAGGAAGAGGTGATGGCCCCATGGCGAGGGCCTTCAATTCTGCTTCACTGCAGGGAAAAACCTTTGCAGGGTTTTCAGTAGGAGAACCATACCATTTAATTAGGGTTTTAAAATGATGGGCTTGACTTTCATGTGGAGAAGGCACAGCAGGGGACAGGAGTGAAGGCGGAGGGGAGCAGGAGCTGTGTCGGGTGGGGAGCAGAGGAGGGCAGCTTCGACCGGAAGCGTGGGAAGGTGAGACCGGGCTGGAGTCAGGGTGCGGGAGCAGCCTCAGGGCCTATGCACTTGCCGATGGATGCGGCTATCTCTGTGAGGGGACCAGACAGCCTGGTGAGGTGTCCAGCAGACGCAGGCTGAACAGGCCTAGACATGGGGCGACAGGGAGGCCTCGGACTGCGTGTGGTCACTGGGCAGAGCCTCGGTCAGCTTTGGGGTCAGCTCCAGGGGGCCCTAGAGCAAGGATGCAGCTCTGCAGAAGGGCACTCTGAGTGCTGGACTGTTTCCTCAGTCCAGGGGATGTCCCTGGGGGCACCCTGAGGGTGGGACTCTGCCAGCTGTGCCCCAGGCCCAGCACACTGTATGCTCTGGAGTGTCTGGTAAATGGACAGAGAGGTGCATCAGACCGAGAGATGCAAAAGCAGCACGGGGCCAGGCGTGGACGTGGCTTCCCCATCCAGCCCCTCCCCTTGCAGGGGGGACCCGCGCTCCTGTCACTCACCCGGACAGCACACGCCCCCCAGAACTGGGCTCTGTCCTCGGCAGGCCTCCCTTGGCTTCTCGGCAGGACTCTGTCTGCTCTGAGGTCAGGGAGAGGGTGATGCCCAGGGAGGTGAAGGTGGCAGCGTCTGCAAGGCTGAGCGCGCCCTGGAGTCCTCCTGAAATATGCAGAGTATCCCTCCCGGTCACACCGGCCATGCCGCAGTCACAGTGGGAGGGGACACTCCCGTGCTCAGAAGCAAATCAGTGCAGGGCGCAGGAGAGAGGTGGAGCTCGGGAGGTGGCAATGCTTGGGTTCTGGGTTCCTCCCGGAAAGTCCCCTGGACAGCCGCAACCCCATCACCCAGCACAGCACCTGGTACGCTGTAAATGCTTAGGACAGTTTTGTTAAGTGACTGGGTTGCTTGTGGCAATTCAGGCCCCTTCTATATCAGTGACATAGTACAGCAGGGGACTGTATTGTATCCCAGGACAGGAACACAATCTTGATTTCTCACAGCTTCGACAGGAATGTCATTTTGGGAATATCTGTACACACTGGGCCTGGAGTTAACCCTCACACCAAGACGGACGCATGACTCTCAGGAGAAGCTGTCCTCACCTTACACAAGGGGATGAAGCCCCAAAGGAAGAACCAACCCGCCCGAGGACTTGCAACTAATGGAGGGGCCTCACCTCACTTCCTGCTCAGGCCTCACGGAGGCACAGGCCAGGCCGGAGGCCCTGTAGAGTGGTGAGGGAAAGCCAGCCCCCAGTACACCCCATGTATGGTGGCACCACAGCTGCGCAGGCCTCACAGGACAGTCCCCTGAATTGTGAGCAGTGGTGGGCACACCAAGACGGGGGCCTTGGCTTCGGCTTCCTCACCAAGGTTGTTGTCGTCTGCCACCTCTCTGCCCTCGCCTCCACTCTGCTCCAAGGTCACCAGAGCCGGGGAGGAATAAGCAAGACCGTGTGGGCTGGTCCTGTTACCTCGCCCAGAGTGAGCAGTCTGCTTGGTCACCTGTGGCTGTGATGCTGGGCCCCTGAGCTTGGATCTGCTATGACAGAGAAATGATACCTACTCCTTCTGCAGCCTCCTGTGAAGCCCTCAGTCAGCCAGCAGGACAGTGGCCAGGAGGGTTTGCGCCTGACAGCCCTGCCACACCCCACAAGAGCTCGGCACCTGCTTCCACGCACACCTTGGGGTTCCCAGTTCCCGAGGAGGCGTCTCTACCTCCCTGCTTAGTCCTGCATCCAGGTTCTACCAGCTGCCCAGCGCTTGGCTGCTCTGCTCTGCTGGCTCCAGGTGCTGCGGGGTGCGGTATGTGTCTGCGTCATTCGGCCATTAAGATGCCGGGTAAGTGAAGACTGTATGCCTCGAGTGTCAGGAACCTGACTGGGCCTGAGCAGGGTCACACCGAAAGCCTTACCGTCTCTGCTGCCTTCCGAGGCGGGGTCCGGCTCCTGGATGCAGGGACTCCTCTCCTCCCGGGCCCTGTGGACAGCTGCTCCCCAGGGTGCCTGCTGTCCCACAGGAATCGCGCTATTGCAGCTGGCAGACAGGCTGGGCAGTGGGTGACCTACTTGGGGGATGCAGGGCTGAGTCTGTGGTGGACTGAGCCCACAGGTCCCGAGAACAGTTCTCGGAGGAGATGGTGCCAGGGAGATACGTACAGGTCCTTCCTGTTCCCCTGGCCCGCAGGGTCCCGTCAGCCCTGCCTTCCCGGGAGGCACAGGGGATGCGGGTCTCACTGGCACCCAGCCTTCAGGGGCGGGGGCAGTCTCTGCCTGCTGTGTTGGGTTGGGGGCAGCAGGCTGCTCATGGTTTTGTTGTGAGGAGGAAGCACAGACCATTTCCAGACACTGCTGGCTTTCTGCACCCTGCTGCGGCCTGCCTGGCCCCGAAGGTGTGGACAGAGTCGTGGCATGGGCTGGCTTGCACGGGACCCAGGTATCGGCAAGGTGAGCTTGGTCACTTCCTAGTCCTGGTCCAGGCTGCCTCTGGGACCCCAAGGAAGCCCTCTCAGGTCCCAAAGGAGGCTCAGGGACAGCACCTTCTGTGACTTCTTTTACATCATCTCCCCTCTCCATGTCGTGACGCCGCTCTGTGATGGCTTTCCTGGACCACCCGATGCCTCCTTGAGGCCTGGAGTCCCACTGTCCGGGGCTGCCGCCTCGAGTCCACCTGCCTGCTCTGCTGGGCAGGGAGGTTCCGGCCTCCTCCCTGTCAGTTCGGCAGCCATCAGATGTGTCCGCACTATCCAGGGCAGAGTCCCCCTCCTCAGGGCATGTGCTGGTCTCCCCAATATGTGTTTCCCGGAGCCTTTCTGTGTGGAGCCGGCATGAGGGGCTCAGGCCGGGGGAACTGTGGGAGCCCTGCAGCATGCCCTCCCCCGCACAGGCAGCCTGGAGCTCCTCCGGGACCCCTGGGTCTGGGTGTTGGCTCTCAGGACAGTTGCTGCAGGCCTGGTACTTCCTCTCACTGGCCCAGCTGGGAGGTGGCAGAGGGTGGCCTCTGCAGTCCACGCTGTGCCCGAGCCTGGGGAACACACCCATCTCCACTTCCCGGTTCACGTAGTCTGCGGGATCCGGCTTGGAGCGTAGGGGGCCCTGGTGCACGGCCTGCAGCACAGTGCTCAGCCCCTGGCGCTGGCGCTGCTGCAGCCACTTCAAGTGGCGGAGCTCGGCTTCGCAAGCAGGTTCATCCTCAAAGCGGACGTGTGATTGGGACAGGCCCCGCCTGGGCCATTGCCCACTGCTGGACTCCCCACTGGAGGAGTCGCTCAGGCTCCTGCTCTGGAGGCTGTCTCTGCAGCCCAAGGTCATGCTGGAGCCTGGGGCTGGGCTTCTCCGGCCATCTCTAGTGAAGGACAGGAGAGAGGTCACAGGTAGAAACATCTCCTGCAACCCGCAAGGCCAACCCCAGATCGGAGTGTTGGGGAGCTGAGGGGAAAACACGGCAGAGTACAGCCATCCTGATTCTGGTCCACCACGCTAAATAAAACCAACGTAACCTTTCCTGTGGCTTTCCCTTGGTTGCCCGACTTGGCCAATTACTGAACTCAGGACTGTACTAAAGAATGATACAAACATTTCATATCTGAGGTATGTGTGGCTTAGTGAGAGAAAATGATCTGACCTCTGTGTATTTCTGGTAGTGAAACTGGAAATATGTCCAGCCAGCCCTCGATATTGGTTGGTTCCACGTCTGTGGATGCACCCAGCCAGGCAGTGAAACTACTCAAGGAAAATGGCAACTGTACTGAATGTGTAGTTTTTATTCTTGCTGTTATCCCCTAAACAATGTAACATAGCAATGGCTGGCACTATATTAGGTACTAGAAGTAACCTAGACATGATAATGTGGACAGGAGGCTGTGCTGAGGTTATTATATGAAGGGTCAAGTATTTTGGAGTCTGAGAAGGGTCCTGAAGTTGGTGCTCCGTGGAGGGACAACTGTCTTCAATAAAAGCCCTCGTGGGAAGACGGCTTGTCTCCAGAGGGCCTGGCTGATAATTCTGAGCTGTGTATGTGTGGGGACGAAAGCTGGGACATGCTTAGCTATGTCCCCAATCCTTTTTTATTTTGAGGCAGCGTCTCATGAAGTTGCCCAGTCTGGCCTTGATCTCGCCCTGCACTCAGCATCGAAGCATTCCTGACCCAAAGTTTCCACTCGGGGTTCCCAGTCACCTTGTGCGGACCCAGAGACACTGAGGCTGCTCTTCAGGCTCCAGCCACTTCCCCAGCATCCCGCCACTCGGTGTCCGGGGGCTCCTTTGTCTCTCTCACTTATCATTTCTTTAACACTCGCCCTGCAGGGGGCTCTTACCCAGCCACTGCATCCTAATGCTCTCCGCTGATTCTCAGTGCACAGCTCGCAGCACACCACCCTAAGGAAGGCACAGGACCGGGGCACGGACCATCCCGAGATGAAAAGACAGGCTCTCCACGGCCCTCTCTACCCTCCTTCCCAGGTCTGCCTCCGGCTACCCTCACAGGGTCCCCATGCTGCCTGCCCTGCACACCTGGGCAGCCTCCTGCCAGCACTTCCTGGAATCTTCCTTAGCCCGCCTGGATCTGACTCTGACTTATTCAAACTTACCTACTATACACATATCACGTGCCATTTATTAGCTTATGTGCCATCTTGACCAGCCTGTAATATCCGGATACTTGACCAATGACTATGTTGGAAGTTTCTATGAAGATTTCTTTGGAAGATAAAATGTGCATTTAAATGAATGGATTTTGAATATAATAGACCATTCTGCATAATGTAGGTGGGTCTCACACTATCAGTTGAAGACTTTAAGAGATTAAACTGACCTCCCCAGAGCAAGAAGGAATTCTGCCAGCAAAGACCACCTTCCACCTCCGAGGAAGAAGCATGGAAAATTCATGCATAAATTGAACAATTTAGCAAGTTAAGCAACTTACAGACCTAGCAAAAGTTGCCTCAAAATAAAACATTTTTAAAAAGTCGGAGTAATAGTTCAGTGCAAAGGCCTGGGTTCAGTCCTTAGAAACACACACACACTTTGTAGACACTGTCCTGCCTGGCCCCTCTCTTCCATTTCCTCTCGCCAAGCTGTTCTTTAGAGGAAGTGATACATCCAGGCCGGTGGCTGCTGTATCTCACTGAGGCCTGGGGCCCATGTGGCATTGCTATATTAACTCTGGCCAGCCCTCTGGGGCGATCCAATGGAGCATAACCTTTAGAAGCAGCTGCAGCAAGCCATCTGGTGTGGATTTTTCAGCTCTACCCTCTGAGGATTCACCAGCCCTGCCAAGGCATAGTAATTCTTTTCTGGACACAGCAGCTGCTAAAGTGGGTCACCTTGCACTTTTATAGCATTTCTATGGCCAGCAAAAAGAAACCTATTTTACAGTAGAGATCGGGGTTATCGTGAGGTGGAAGGGATACCTTAGGGAGAGGAGGTGTCCAAGGTGCCTGTGCACAGTGAAGTCTGCTCTGCGGACAGGCTTGCCTTTTTTGTGGCTCCCTGATCCATCTGCCACCTACAGAAAGTGGGACAGAATTCCTTAGAAGTTCAAGCCTTCTCATGTATGTGAGGAAGAACAGTTAGGATCTCTCAAAGAAGCCACGCCATTTTAATGAATGCCCTCGGCCAGAGGGAGAGATAGATGTGGAAATAAAAGGGTGGCCTGCTGGACCCCTTGTGAGGTGTTTAGTCTCCTGAGGGTCACATGACCCTCAACACAGCAGTCTGCTCACGATGGAACTGTTGGCGGTCTCATGGAGGTCCTTCATTTTATTGGCTGGCCTCAGATCCCTGCGAGCAAAAGTCCAGCTGTAATGAATCTCCACTTGCTTCAGAGCCATGTGGAGGTGGCGACGGTCAGATCCAGTGTGCCCCCTGTCCCAGTGCAGTCACAGGCCTTGTCTAGAGAGGTGGGTTTACTCAGGCCTGGTAAGATCTGGCAGGGACAGCAGCCCCAACTAAGGCCCTGGAGCACCACAGAGGCTGGCTCTGGGTCAGAGAGCTCCACATGGATGTGGCCCTTAAAGGTGCGCCATATTCAAAATAGGCGTGGTGACAGGGTGGGCGGTGTCGCTCAGTGACAGTCACTGCTGGTCTCTGAAAGCTCCGGCCCTGTTACTTCTCCTGTCTTCATACTGATGTGTTTACCTTCATTGCTCCAGGTTATGACATCAGGGAGATACTGAAATCTCCCCTGCCTGAGGGCTGTCTCCAGGGGTTGTTTGGGGCTCCTCCTTTCCAAACTTTGACTCTGTATCTATGCTTTGTCGCTTAGCTAGGGCCCCCCAATACCCAAGCAAAAGTCACAAACCTACCTCTGTCCTAGGTGCCTCCTGTTCTCCTGCCTCCGTCACCCAGGTAATCGAATGACTGACAGCTGGAGCTGATAGACCTCTAGCACTCATCATGTGTCAGACATTGCTCCCAACACCTTCTGTACGTCAGCTCATGACAACCCTGAAGACAGGCACTGTAATAAGGCCCATCTTGAAGACAAGGAAATGGAGGCACAGACTCCGCCCACAGCACACAGATAATGAGTGGCAGAGCCAGAATGCAAAGCCGCGTGGTCTGGTTCCAGGCTATCATTTCTCCACTGCCTCGTTAATCAGCTCATGTCCACTTCTGGGGGCACGTCTGGTCTCATTCTCCCACCAGGCTCAAGGCAGCAGCCTCCTCTCTGTCCCAGGCTCCTGGGTTCAACATATCCCTGCAGCCAGTGTGGCACCACTGAAATGCAAACGCCATCATGTGGCTCACTGCTTCAAGTCCTGCGCATCACAGGAGGCCCCGTGAGTGGCTCTGCCGACCTCTCCAGCCTTCACACCACACAGCGCAGCACGCCTCCCTCTCCAGCCTGGCCGCAGAGCGCTTCGTCCATCCCTTGCCGCTCATCTGCCCGTGAACACCTCCATCTCCTGCAAGCCTCGCTGAGAAGCCACCTCCTCTGGACAGCCTTGCTGTCCTTCCCAGGCATACAGGCTTCCAGCTCGGGCTACGTATTTCCCTCTCTTGAGAACTGAGAACCTATCTGGCTATCTTTCTCCCCAAACACTGATTACACATCTTCCTGGACCTCCGATCATGTTTCATTCATCTTTGTATCTCTATTTGTGACACTCACTAAGCCTTCATGAAGGGGTATTCACTGACTAACACTCCTAGCAAGTGCCCAATGCAGAAACAGTATACAGACAGGAGGGGGAGTGGCATTCTGGGCTGGATCCGTCTGTCCTCACTGCTGACCCTTCCCTGCATGGCCTTTCCAGGCCAGCCTGGCTTGGGTCCCACTTACCGGCTGCCCTGAGCCATGGTGGGCACAATATCATGGCTGGCACGGAGGGGCCGGGTCCTGGCCTTCATGCGAGCACGGTGCAGCAGATGTTTGGCTTCCTCGTGCCTGGCATTCAGCATGGCCTCCGGCTCGGGACCAGAGGTCCTACAGGGTGGCACGCAGTCCAGGGCGGGCGGGGAAGGGATTAGAAGAAAATAACATGGATTAGGAGGGCTTTAACAGTGTCAGCAGCAGCTCTGCCAGGAAAAGCCAGGCGCCTTCAGCCTTCCCCTGCAGCTCCCACACAGTGGGAGCAGCCTGAGCTTGGGCCGGGGAGGGCGCCAAGGACTCCAGACAGAGTGAGGGGCTGCCCGGCCTTGGACAGGGCCCAGGGACTTGAGGCAGAGGTACAGGGGAGTCTAGAGGAAGGTAGGGAAGTCTCCAGATCATTCTATTGTTTCTTCCCTGGGCCAGACAGCAGGAGCCGTCTGAGGGGGGAGGAGGAAAGGGCCTGAGGTTGTGGGGCTGGGCCTGTGCCCAGCCAGATGGTCTCTCCACGCATCACCGCCCTGTCTCCTTCTGTCTCTCCGCACCCACACACACACCCACTCGGCACACTGAGCACGGCCCTGAGCTCACATGGCATCCGGGTACTGCCCCTCAAAGTTCTGTCCTTTGGGGGAAAGATGTTTTTACTAATCCTCATGTTTGCTTGCCTTAGTCTTAATCCAAACATGTCAGATATCAGCTCAGGGTTTTCTGAAAGAAATTAAGTTGGACCTAAACCAAGTGGGCAAATGGCTCCATTTTCATAATAGTAAGGGTCTTCTAGCAGCAGCTTCACCTACCAGATGTGCTGTTGCCCCAGCCAGTCCAGAGCTGCAAAATGACAGACGCCCCCTTCCAAAGCTGTCTCCAGACGTGACACACCACCTGCGCCAGGTTACAGCGGTAACAGCAGCCCACAGCCTCCCCCTGACAAGCTGTTTCTCCACGGAGCTCGAGCTCCCAGCCAGGCTGCCCAAGGGCAAGTGTTCTCTCCATTTGACAGATGAGGGCGTCCGGCACAGAGACGGATGCCGGAACCTTGCTCAAGGTCGAACATCAATTCAAAGCAAAGCAGAGAAGGCGACAGCCGGCCCCCTGGCTCCCACATCGCTGGCCGACCCTGTCCTCTCCCCTCCTCGCGTCCTACAGCAGGCGGAGGATGTTCGTGGCTGGGGTCGGACACACCGTGTGATGTAACTGCAGTGTCCTCACGGGAGGTGAGGACACATACATGCTCACATACACGTGTGTCCTCCGCAGAAAGAAGACTCAGGCATCACAGGAGGCCCTTTTGCCAGAGGCTTGGTAAAAGCCAGATCTCAGACCTGCAGCCCCCACAACCTGTCCATATGCTGTGGGGATATGGGCCTCACCCTGACGATGGGAAGGTACTGGGCAGTTTTCTAGTGACAATGACACAACTCTGAGCCTGGAGAAGGGCTTCTTCAGACATGATCAGGCAAGCGCTGAGCAGACTATGAGTTTCTTTTTCTTTTCTTCTCATTATTTTCCTCTAATCCTGCTCTGGGGAGAGAGAGGGAAAGACTGCTTGTGTAAAGTCACCATCTGTGCCGACGAACCCCGGCTCTGGAAGAAGGGCTTCATGGCGTGGTGAAAGCGAGTCTCCA
Organism: Petromus typicus; assembly: GCA_004026965.1. Taxonomy (NCBI): domain Eukaryota; kingdom Metazoa; phylum Chordata; class Mammalia; order Rodentia; family Petromuridae; genus Petromus; species Petromus typicus. The sequence goes on from PVIR01008087.1 coordinate 36,210, forward strand.
GGCCCGCTGCCCCGGAAGGCCTCCTTTGGCAGGCGCGGCCTCCCCCTGCACAGCTTCCAAAGCAGGCTCCTCCAACATGCGGCGGAGAGCAGCTGTGCTCCCTGGGGCTCCTGCTCCAACAGCAGAGATAATGAGGTTACCAGCCCAGAGAGGTGGCCCTGCAGCCGCAGGCCTCTGGCTGCCAGCCCGCACACTCGGAGCCTTCCGGTGACAGCTGTGGTTCCCCGGCTGTCGGAGGGCATTTGTCACAAGGCCTGGTGGGCAGGCAGGAGGGCCCCTAGGCAGCTGGCCAGATGCTGCCAGCATCAGCCTTGCCCTCAGGTTTTTAAGCTCTTTCCCAGCTTTCCCGTTTCATTTTGGAGCTGTTGCTGGGTTTTTGTTTTTTCTTTTCCATCAGCTGCTCTGCTTCAGTTGCTGGCAGATGAAGCTAGTTTCTGCACTGACTAGAAAAGCAGGCTCTTTAGACACCTAAAGGCATCCAAGCAGTAACACCAAGCAGGGAGGAGGGCAGAGCCACCTGCACAGATCACAGTCAAGGTCGGCAGAGCAGGGCCAGACTCCCTGCGCACCTGCCAAGGGACACGGTCAGCTGGGTGAGGGAGGGCTGTCTTTCTCCAGAGAGGTGGGGAAAGGGAGCCTCCTATGGCCCCAGGAAGGGACATGTCTGCCTTGTCCTCCAGGCAGACACATGAGGACTCAACATCTAGAAAGGACTTTCCAGGCTAACCCGACCGTCACCTCTACCAAAGACACACAGCCACAGAGCCAATGCTTTCATACCATGGCCAATAGCCCGAAATCCCCCTCTCACGGTTCCCTGGAAACCTGCTGTCAGCGCGTCGCCAGGTAAGGGCGACTCCCCTGTAAGAGTAGAGAGCGTTGCCGCTGTCTTGGAAGCCTGTGCTCTGAGCTCATCAGCTCAGCGGGCAGCGCCCAGGGAAGACGAGGCTGGGCACTTTCCCTTGGTGAACCTCGCTGTCCTTCTCCACTGCACAGCTTCCAAAGCAGGGGTCTTGCTGTGCCAAGACCCCCTCCTACCCTATCAGTCTGGGTCCCTCTGTCACCTGGATCCTAAGGAAGAGGGCAGCAACAGGGTGTGTCCCCTGGCCTCTCCCAGACCAGATTCCTGGAGCAGGGACTTCACCTCCCCTCACTGCTGGGCAGGTCACTGTTTCTCCCCTAGCCAGGGAGCTCACAGGGACAGAGTGGCCTTATTTATTTATTTTTATAGCCATCATAATCTTGGATTAAATCGATACACTCCAGCAAGTCTGGATTTAACCCTTTCACCTCAAGTTGACAAATCAGGAAATAATAAGGAATGTATGAGATCCAACTGCCCAGATTTCAGGATTTAATTAGTAAAGGGAAAGTATGAGGTGTGACTGGAATATAGGATGAATGTTTATATTCTAAAAATGTAACACAGTAGAAGACACAGTCATTATCTCCCTCAAAAACTGCCCCCTCACTTCAAATACACCCATTTCATTTGTCTGTGGCTTCCACTTCTGGAAGTCTGCTTTTGTGAATGTCTTTATGAGGTGCGATAAAAAGTCGATCGAAGGCTGCTGCACACACCATCAACAGAAAGGCAGCTCGTAAAACATTAAAGGTGTCTCATCTCCTTCACTCACAGCACCTGGCAGGGTGTGACTTCTGGCTCTTTCCCAGATGACCACGAGAGGTCAATGTTTTGAACTGAATCATTTCAGGACATCGAGGCAGCCACCGCAGCACAGCTCAAGACAGTCACGAAAGAGGCCTCCAGGACCGCAGCGACGGCGAGAACCGTGAGATAAGTACGTTCACAGCAAAGGAGAGTGTTTTGAGGGGGTTTGAGGGGAGAGTGTAATGACGCTGTGCCTCTTCCTGTAGTAATGTTTTAAAAATGTAAACACTGGGCTGGGGATTTAGCTCAGTGGTTCCGGCGCCTGTCTTGCAGCACAAGGACCTGGATTTGACCCCCAGAAACCACATACAATACTAGGTGTGGAGACTCACCCCAGCAGCAACCGGCACCACATACCACAGTGCCGGGCGTGGTGGCTCACGCCTGTAATCCCAGCACTCGGGAGGCAGAGGCAGGAGGATTGCTGTGATGTGAGTTGGAGGCTGAGCTCAGGGCCAGCCTGAACTACAAAGCGAGACCCTGTCTCAAAACAAAAACAAAAACAAAAACAAAACACAGGTTTTCTATCATATCTCCTAGGTAATACGCAAAACAGAGAAACCTTTTTGCTCAGCATGGGTTGTTTTTGCTTTTTGATTTGTTTTGGCAGTACAGGAATGAACCTGGGGCCTTCACACTCAGCTACATCCTCACCTCCTTTATTTTCTTATTTTAAGATGGGTCTTGCTAAGTTGCCCAGGTAGGACTTGAACTCCTGAGCCTCCTTCCTGAGCTTTCCAAAGGGGTGCACCACTGCACCTGGTTTCCATTTCTGTGTATTTTAAAGCTTTCAGATGACCAAGGACAGAATGCTCACACTGGATGTAGTTTCCCACACGAGGGACGAGGAAACCATGTGTTGCGGATGGATTTTGGACCGCGTGCTCTCGGGCAGGCACCTTGTCTGTACACACTATCATCGTTACGCAGATGACTTTTTCGCAGGTCTCGGGCCACCAGGAGGACAGATCCCAGAGTGCTGGTTAAGACTGTGGCTCAGGGGCAGCCTGCCCAAGTTCTAGCCCCTGGGCTGTCACTTCTAGGTGTGTACGTTGGCAGGTGTCTTAGGGGTGCCCTGTTTCTTCACCTGCTAAATAACAGATAGGTGCAAGTGATTTCCTTCAATGAGCTGCTAATATTTATTATTATCACTACTTTTATTATTAGCACCGTTTTGTGTCAGCCCTTACTAAGGGAAGGAAGAGACCTCTGAAGATGAACTAGAATCACTTGCCAACCAGATCACTTTCCCCTGGGTGGGGAAGCACGTTTGAAGGTAACAAATGTCTACAGCTAGAGGGCTTGGTGGCTTCTGCTCTGCACTTTTCAAAAGTGTCTCACAGGACTCCACGGCAAGGAAGGGAACAGAAGGAGGCCAGGGGGTAGCAGCAGGAAGCTAACGTCCAGATGGTAAACAGGCCCTTCTCTCCACAGAGAAGAGGACTGGGAATCTTCAAAAGGGCCGTTAGTGGGTCCACAGCATTTAACATCTTTATTTAGTGGGACGTGGGTCCTGCGGAAAGCAGAGCAGCTCTGTCCTGGCTTCCTGGAGACTAACAAAGCCTTGCTGAGTGCAGGAGGCTGGGGACATCCCTCTGGTCAGCACCGCCTAGGTGTGGGACGGGGCCCTGAGGGCTCCAGGTGGCATTGGCTATGTAGGGCATTAGACCCTGGGGGAGCAGTTACCTGTTTGAAACCACCGTTGAAAGGTTACATTTAGTTTGGTTTTGGTCTTGGTCTCAGTGGTGCTGGGAGTCTGGAAAGGGATATCCTTTGTGCCCGCATATCTGGGTCCGCAGGAGCAGGACAGGAGCTGAGGGTGGGGCGGGGTGAGCAGGGTCTCCAGAGCTCAGACCTGCATGACACTCTTGCTGGGGGAGGGGAGCAGCTACCTCGATGGCCCTGGAAGTCCTGGGCTGGGGCAGAAGCATCTCTCCTAGGACTTGTCATGACTCCTGACAGAGGAGTGCAGAAGACTCGGAGCCGACAGTGCCCCAGAGCGGTTCCAGCCCCTCCGTGGACTCCGGACGCTCAGGCCCACAGGGCCCTGCACTGGCCCTCACTCCCAGGAGATACGGCCAGCCTGCTATTGCTGGCAAGGGCAGCAGGAGGGAGACCGTTAACTGTCTCCACAGTCCGATTAAAATCTAAATTCCGGGGCTCTCCCCAAGTGGCTTCAGCCCTCCTTCCGCCCTGTGAGGTCCTCCGCACGTGCCACTTTAGACTCGCAGGCTTCCCGGGCTCAAGCATCTGGCACGTCCTCCCCCGTGCCCACCGGCCCCACAGGCTCCAGCCCTCAGTGAGGGCTCCAGTGAGGGCCCCACAGTGGAGCCAGGCTCCAGCCTCAGTGAGCCCACACACTCCCTCTCGCCCCTCCCAGGCGTTTTTTTTTTAGCAGAGTTCCTGCCCCTCGGAGCCCCAGGAGAGAAAGCCAGCCACAGCTAAGGCTGCGGCCAGCGCAGCGAGCAATGAACACAAAAATGGGCGACACCGTCTCTCTCACAGGACACTGGACAGCTCGCACGCAGATGCTGTGACACTGGAGCACAATGGTCAGAGCAGCTCAGAGCAGCCAGCCCCGCTGTGAATCCTGGCTCTACGCCCTGGGCGAGTCACTTGATCTCCCCTGAGGGAGCCCTCTGTCAGCAAACCAGCACAAACACACGCAGTCTGTTATCAAATAAAATGAGGACTCAGGAAATGCACTTAGCACAGCACCTAGCACGTCCTACGTGCTTTGAACCAGTGGCTGCTGGCCTGGCCCTTTGCCGGACCACTGGAATGTTCTGGTCCTCTAGGGCGCAGTCATCTCTTGCTTTTTGGTAGAGAGACAACCCTGATATTGAGGGATGGACATCTCTGCTTCTGACTCCGGCACTTAAAATCCTGGGTCCTCCAGCGCCTTCCTTCTGTGGACCATCCAGTTCCCCGGGACCATCCTGCAGCGAGCGGCATGGGATGGGGCCCCAGCCCCAAGCACTATCTTGAACTTTGCAGTCAGTGTCACTTCACGAGCTTCCCACTGCTTTGCAGAGCACTGAACAAGAAAGGCCTGAACTCTGAAATGCAGAACTTAGCTGCAGATGTCCTCCAGTTAAAAGTCCAGAAATCCTAGTTCTGAGGACCTTATGCCTAAACTGTGTAGTGAGGTCCCGTCTCAAAAAGCCAGTAATAATGCTAACAATAGAGAGAGATTTTCATCATCGTGAAGCAGGCAAGGCAGGCGCTTGGGATTTGCACCTCCACAGTTACTTGTGAGCAGTCCCACTGATCACTCCTTCCTGTGGGACCGTTTTCCCATCAAAGGGGAAGAGGAAGGAGGAGGCACCGTCTCCAAAGGACACAGGTGTGAGTACTAAGCCGTCTCAGTCTCTGAGGCTCCACAGTGAAGGAAGCAGAGAGAAGACAGGAGGAGGGAAGAGTGAGCACAGGGTCCCTGGGGACGGCAGTCCTCCCTGCAGCCACATTACACCACCAGCAGCCCACACCGGAAGGGCCAGATACAGATGTGACAAGACGCTAAGAACAGGAGCAGCAGCCACAGAGGCAGAAGGGACCAAGCCACATAACAGGGGATGAAAGAGCCAAACATCCCCATCCCACGAGGCCATTAGCCCAGCAGAAGTCAAACTCCCCAATGCGGGACACACTCATTTTGGTACAAAGGGCTGCTATGGTTTATGGCCCTGCCTGACTCAGTTGTGTCTTAACCCAACTCTCAGTGTGATGGCGTTAGGAAGTGGGGCCTTGGGAGCTGATTAGCGTCCTTATTAGATGGACTCCAGAGAGTTCTAGTCCTTTTCCACCACACAAGGACATGAGGAGAAAGTGCTATTATGAAGCAAGAAATGAGCCCTCATCAGATTCTGAATCTGCTGGCTCCTTGACCTTGGACTCGAAGGCTCCAGAACTGGGAGAAATATTGTACCTGTCGATTGTTCACAAGTCATCCAGTCTACGATACTTGGGATAGCAGCCTAAGCAGACTAAGACGGGGCCCTGCACACACTTTGTGGTGGGTGCTTCAGACCAAGTGGAATTTATACAGGGAGCACCTGATTAGGGGTGTTTAGATGCCTGAAAACCTTAAAGCTAGAGTGTGTGACTGACTCCTGGGGTAGGCCCAAGGGCACTGGGTCACCGGCCTGAGGGCTAGAAGCCCTTAGTAGTCCGGATAAGACAAAAGGGCAGGAAGACACTGCTGAGGCCCCTTTTGTTGCTCTTGCTCCCTGTGTATGTGATGAACTGTACCCCCTCTTGCTTCCCTTATTGCTTTTGCGTCTCCAGCTACCATGGACTGTTGCCCCTCTGCTGCCCTTCCTCAGAGCCAGCCGATTATGTAATGAAACGTCCACAAACTGTGAGCCAAACACACTCTTTCTCCTTTAACTTTTGTTGTCAGGTATTTTGTCTCACTTCTCCCCTCAGCAGGAATCAGGAAGCTCATGTTGCTGCGAAGCTGGAGAAACAGAAGCTACTCCTAGCCCTTGGCTCCCCTCAGCCTCGGGCCCAGCAAAGATGGAGGCTGATGCCAACCTCTGTGGGCAGTGGCAGCGGCTCAGGCGAATAGGTGGTGCCCACTATGCCCTGAGTGTATTTTCTCACCCCCGCCAAGTTCTAACACTGTCTGTGAAGGACAGTCCTCCCCACTTCCCCACCACAGTGCGGGGCTCTAGCTTCCCCAAAACAAGGGTGGAGGGACAGAAGACTCTGTGGATATTATGGTGAGGCTCGCACTTTTTTTTTTTTTGAGACAGGGTCTCGCTTTGTAGTTCAGGCTAGCTCTGAACACATGTATAGCCCAGGCTAGCCTCAAACTCATAGCAATCCTCCTGCCTGTGCCTCCCAAGAGCTGGGATTACAGGTGGGAGCCACCATGCCCGGCACTGTGGTATGCGTACTGGGGATCAAACTTGGGCCCTTACACTTGCCAGGCAGATGCCAGAACCACTGAGCTAAATCCCCAGCCCGAAGCTGGAATTCTTGATTTGACCCCAGCACACTCCTTTAGTTACGAAAAGAACAGGTGCACACTCTTGTACTTTCCCTAAGGACTTTCACATCTATTTGGCTCATTTTAGCCTGTAATAATCCTGTAAAGTAACCAGATATTATTTTCTCCATTTTAAAGACACAGAGACAGAGGCCTAGGCAGGAGAAATGGCTCCTAGGGCACACACAGCAGGAAGCTGGCAATATACACCTCTGTGCCCGGGGCTCTGCTCGAGTGGCAGATGGGAACTGGGTACTGAGTGTGACAAAGTCTCTCCACAGGGTCACAGGATGAGGACCCACAGCCACTAACCGTGGGTGCACGGGGTTGCCTGTCTTCTGGCCTTGCCACGGTCTTCTTCTGCCGTGGTGGGGAGTAAATGGAGGGTGATGGTGAGAAGGAGGGAAAGGAAAGATGGGCTCGGAGTTCTCACCTGCTCTGCCCTGAGTCCTGCAGGAAAATGCCTGCTTCGCAGCCAGTGTCCCCTGTTGGTCGTTCTAGGGCCCAGAACAGAAGCAGAGATCAGAACAGATGCTACGAACAGGGTTCCCAGCTGCCACTGATAAACATCGAGGAGAAAGGTCTCCAGTAAGTTACGCCCTGGATAAACCTAACATGCTTATATCTTGGCCTGAAAAGTAGGTGCGCAGCCACTCAGGTCACTGAAGGTGACCGTGGCTGTGGGCACAGAGGACCCACATACCCTTAGGTACAGGTTGCTGAATGAACTTAGGAAAGTAGGCTGGGCTCTCAGGTCTGGTCACTTGAGGGGCCCGGATGTGCAGCCTCTGTAGGGAAGGACTCCTGACAGCCCACTAGGGAGATGTGCACATAAAAAAGAAAGGCAGATAAAAAGCCACTCTGGGAAAGGTGACAGGCGCAGGGAAGAAATCATGGTAGCCTCTACCCTGAAGCACAGATGGTGGCCTCCTTTCAATTCAGAAGTCTTCAATAGATGGGGATGACGTGAAAGAACCCACATCAAACCAAAAATAGGAGGACAGTCTGATCATTTGGCTGCAGACAACTGTATGCTGCTCCGTCTTCTGTTCCCTCTGACAGTACCATCTCCCCCCCGCCCCCTGCTGCCCCACCAGACCTGCAGAGCAGGCTTCACCTGGTGCAGATCTGTTCCAAGATGGAGTCCAGGCTGGGGGCGGCACCTTGGGGGCACTCTGTTCTGAAGCCTTTAACATCTCCTGCAGCACTAGGCGGTTCCTCTCCACTTGTTCAGACAAGGACAAGGCGCTGCCCCTGGGGCCCAGAGCCCCCAGGCCTCCAGCTTTCCAGAGTGTCCCCAGCAGGGCTGTTCTTGGGACGAAGGCTTCCTCGGGTATCAGGGGTGTGTTGTCCAAGTCTCCTGCTGTGACCAGACCATCGTGAAGCGAGTCTGGCTTTCCCTTCTTCAGACGGGGCACACCGGTGATTTCTATAGGACCGGGCCCCGCTGGCCAGCCTGGAGTAATCCTGTGGCTAAGACTGTCCCGCAGAGAGTCAGGTCCTGGTGGTAGACCCCTCTCATGGTCTGGCAACAGCCATGCCGCCTCTGGGGGCAGCAGGCTCTGCCCATTCCAACACTCAAGCTCAGGGGCAGAGGGCAGAGGCTTGGAGCCCTCACTCCTTGTGGGCTCTTCCTTGTTGACTCCGCTGTCCAGCTGCCCACCAATCAGGTTCTGAGCACAGGGTACCACCACAGCATCTGGCAGGGGACAGTCTTCTGATATCCGGACTCTCCCAGGCTTGACTCGTCGACATCTGGATTTCTTGGGGGACAACTGCTCCTGGGTGGTGGGGCTCATGCCCTGTTTGTCAGCTGTCACCTTGTCCTTCAAAGCCTGCACCTTGGACTCCAGCACAGAGGGGCCATAGAGCTGTAACCTGTGAAGCCTGGGAGGCTTGGGGGGAGGAAAGGGCCAGGGTCTTGAAAGGGCTCCATTCTCTTGTTGTGGCTCAGAATCTTTTCTCTTCTCCACCTGCATGGGGCTGCTTGTTCCTCTCCCCGTCTTGGACCGTCTGGAGGAGAAAACAGACAGAGATCCTGACAGCCAGCACCTGGGTAGCTCCAACAGCCTCCTGGATCCCCAACGTGCTTGGTCCACAGCCCTGTCCCACTCACAGTAATAACCTAGGGGCGGAGCAGGGCTGCCCACTGGATAAGCAGAAATCATTTTGAAAGGTGTAAATACACGACAGTACACATAAGGCATTACTGAATTTTTTCTTCCACGTCTGTCTTCTAGTTTTTCTATCCCTGTTTTATAGACAGGCTTCAAACAATTAATCCCAGGCCGAATGTGAGCCTGATCTCTTGCTTTGCAGAAAGCGGCCCAGGCCCAGGTAGAAGAGATCAAAGCCTGTAAACGGACAACATGCTCTTCCTTACAGACAGGGGCCTCCGTGAGGTGAATGGCAGGACACAGCCCCTGTGGGAAGCTTCCCTTCCACCTCACCCCAGCCACATCTGGACCAGGGCACAGGCTGCGCTCAGCGGAGCGCAGGGCCAGTCGCTGGCACACATCGGGCATTTGCGCTGCGCCAGGCAGAGCCTCTCAGGTGCTTCCAAACACACGCTCTCAAAAAACCCGTACACAGCTCTGCTCGGATGGTATCACCTTTGCTTTTACAGATGGAAAAACTGAGGCACAAAGCACACCACACGCGTGTTATGCAGGCCCAGGCTGGAATTTAAAAAGCTTTTCCACGGCTCTTAGGAACCTCCTAAGCCCTCTTCCTCCGCTCTGCACCTCCGACTCTTCAGTCCAGAGGTTTGCGACTTGCCGGCCATGTCTTGCTGCATTCTTAATGGCATGGTTGACGTGAATGGTTTCAAAAGGAAGGATAGCACGGGAAGTTAGTCATCTAAGCATTAGTTACTCTCTCAGAAAGTGCTACTTAACATCATATTAATCTAGGTGTGTCACCCCTGAAGCGAACTTCATGGATACAAGTCCGCATGTGCATAAACCATAGATTAGCCGTAATTATTCCCTTCATACTCAGACTAAGTATTCACTATAAAATGTTCTTAAATCCTACGTTTATTATTACTCAGAACAGACACCTCTCAGGAATGTTCATATATTAGACTTAAAATATCCATCTAACCCAATATGTCACATCAGCCGGAGAAGTTTAAGGGCCATCTGTAGGACAGAAATCATTGGCTCTACCGGTCAGTCCACAATGTACCAGGTTTCTCTTTGCAGCCCGGCTACCTTCCGCTCTCTCCTAAGGAAAACGGGGTTGGGACCTGGTGTGCGCTATTCTGTTCAGTTATAAGAACCTGTGGGTGGATAAACTCCGGAGCAGCAGGCCAGGGGACCCATGTCCTGAGACTTGAAAGGAGGAGGCTTCCGGGCAGGCTGCTGGGCGGGAAAGCAGCCTCCGAGACCGCGACCCCAGCCCTGTACCTGCTCCCACCCGGAAAGTGGAGAGAAGATGGACGTGCAGGGCGGGCCTCCTCTGACCCTTCCCGCTCGGCCCGAGGCCGCGCCCCAGCGCCCCGCCGCCCCCGCCGCCCGTCGGACGCTTCGCCTGCTCCGTACTCACTGAGGGCCGCCGCCGGCAGGGTCGGCCGCCGCCACGGGCCCCTCCATCCCTTGGGGAGGCGAGCCCCCGGCCGCGCCGGCTCCTCCACCTCAGCCCGGGCCCGAGGGCGGGCTTGGCGCGGGCGGGCGCGGGAGGAGGCCGGGACGAGCCTCCCGGGCGGGCGCCGGGCGCAGAGGACGGAGGAGGGGCAGCGGAAGGGGCTGGAGGAGCGCGACCTCGGCCTGCGCATCCCAGGCCGGGCCGGCGGTTCCGGGGCGGGAGAGACCGAGGCCGGGCCGCCCGGGCCCCTCGCGGCGCGGAGCTGCGGGGCGCAGCCTGGGCGCCGGGAGCCGCGAGCCCGAGCCCGAGCGCGGCCGCGCGTAACTCTACACCGGCTCCTCCGCTGAGCGGGGAAGCCGAGGAATGCCTTTTGTTTGTACAACTTTTCCGGAGGAATCTGCGGACTTCTCCTGGGACCGTCCCATCGCCCGAGGGCTCCGCTTCCTCCAAGGTCAAAGCCATTCGCTCTTCCTGCTGAGGCTTGCGGGCAGCGGGAGTGGACGTGTGTCCGCCTGGAGGACGCCCCGTGCCGGCCTTGCCGCAGCCCCTGGCGTAGGGGCCGCTCCTCAGGGTCCTGGGCACTAATAGACCGAGCCACCTTCTCTGGGTCTGGGAAAAGAGAGCTGCAAAGAGCTTGTCTGCCGCGTGTGACCCAACCAGGGCGGCCGCTCTCTTTCCACTCACCTCTCACCCATTTCCAAATCTATGGCTTCCGGACGTGAGGGCGCTTTGGCTGCGACATCGGTCACCCCATGGTTCGCCAGGCCGATCTGGCTGGCTAGATCGGTGTCCCCTTCCTCCCTCACCATCCCACGTGCGTCCCTCGCGGAGCTGCAGCCTCGGCGGAAGAGGACAAGACGGAGTGTTTCCTCGGACAGAGGGACAGGAGTTGCTGTGCTCTCCTGTTAGAGCTAAACAAGCGCTCAAGGTCCAAATCTATTGTTTAGAAACACTAAGAACCCAGGAGACTGAGGAATCTCTACAAAAATGAAGGGCTCGTCACCTCCCCGCAGCCGACAGGGCGTAGGTACTTGTCCAGTAGGCCACCAACTGGATGGCCAGTGTAGAACAGGGAAGAACCCAAGGTGACGAGCCTGAGCAGGCCACGAGGAGGGGAAAGGTTTTCTGAGGGGCCGGAAGTAGGGTTACCCTTTGATGGTGGGGGACAAGAGTTGGGCCTGCAACAACGGCCAGAGTTCAGAGCCAGGCTGGGAAGGGGGCGGAAATCGGTCCCAGGCCTACTAGGAACCAGAGGAATGAGCCAGCGCAAGCCCTCTGTGTAAGGGGACAAGCCCACGATCACACAGCGCTGGTGACAGGTGGTCTCCGGAGTCTGAACCCCTTTTCTCATGTTCCCACACCAAGCAGTTCTTTGAGCAAGGAACTGATTGGTCTGTTTACAAGTAGTGGTCATGCCCCAGGCTGGCACCGTCCGTGGAAGGTGTACAGTGTACCAGGTGTGGGACTAAGTACATTCATTATCTCAGCCTTGATTTAAGCACCATGCTATCCTTTCTGCAGATAAGGAAACTGAGTCAGTGGTGAAGAATGTATGGCATGCTTGCCACAGCTGGTTTGTTCTCACTGAAAGTTCTAAAAGCTTTACCTTTACTGGTCTATGCGAATGTGCAGAGACACGGAGCTGATAAGCGGCAGATTTTCCAGAGTCCAGGGTGCACTGAGTCAACAAACTGCACAGTGCCATCCCCAGCACCTGCTTTCTCAGCACAGGGAGCTTTAATGTTTTAGAAATCATAAAGTGCTGTGGTACTCAAAATGTGCTGCTGCCGGGCCGGGGATTTAGCTCAGTGGTTCCGGCGCCTGTCTTGCAAGCGCAAGGACCCGGGTTCGATCTCCGGTTACCACATACCTATACTGGGTGTTGGAGACTCACGCCCAGCAGCAACCAGTACCACATACCACAGTGCCGGGCGTGGTGGCTCACGCCTGTCATCCCAGCACTCGGGAGGCAGAGGCAGGAGGATTGCTATGATGAGTTTGAGGCTGAGCTCAGGGCCAGCCTGAACTACAAAGCGAGACTCTGTCTCAAAAACCTAAAAAAAAAAAAAAAAACGTGCTGCTGCTGCAGGCTGACCCTTCTCTTCCGGTTCCTTTCTGACTGCCTTATTCCTGTTGTTCCTGGTAAAATTCTGAGAACCACACAAGACTCCTCCCCAAGGGCCACGAAGCAAAATATAATACTGTTACGGCCATTGGTGCCCTTCCTTTAGCTAATGTACTTCACATAGGCTATTTTAATCTTGCCTGAAAAAATAAGACTAGTGAATCTTCATATTAGGGATCAAGAAATCTGGGGTACAGAGTACTTAGATGCCTTGCCCAAGGCCACATAATGAGCATAGCCAGAATCTGAAGGTAATTCATGCCGGCTCCAAGATTTTTCTGCCTTTCTACTTCTTCTCAGAGGCATCTCTCAACTCATACTCCAAAAGAGTAATTTTTCCATGACTTCAGCTCTCAGCTTCTCCCAGAAGTTAATGATCTGTAAGGCAGGTTTCTGAAAGTTCCAGCCAAGGTTTAATGTTTAAAGGAAACCTGCCCCCTCAACCTCTTGAGATGCAAATAATCACCTTCAGTTTACTGTTAAATGTATTATTTTGCAAGAAGGGGGATGGGGTGTAACATCTATACAGAGCCCTCAAAAGCTGTCTCTCTGAAAAACACCAATAAACAAATTCGGTAAGATGTAGTTAAATGATATTACATCTACATGTCAGAGCACTTGTTCTTATGGGTTTTGTTTGGTTCAGCAGGTTATTTGCTGAACTCATATAGTATGTGAGGAACTGGGAACTGCAGCATGTTCGTGCACAACAGGAAGGTGGCTACCTGCAAGCCACCTGGTGCCATCCTGCTGTCCTGATCTTGGACTTCCTGCCCATAGGAAGGAGTGGTTCGAGCCACTCACTCCACAGTATTTTGTTACGGCAGCTGGCCAAACCTCCACCCCAGTTTGGCCGCCTATACCAGATACTCCACAGATGTTTCATCACACATGAAAAACTGAAAGGGAACTTAAAAATGGATCATCGTGCTGGATACTTGTGTCCCCTACCTCTCAGAGGACGACTGTCACTGTGTCCCCCTCCCCAAATGTATTCCCACCACACCAGAGGTATTAAGTAAGTGCCAGGTGACTCAGTGAGAGAAAAGCATCATGCTAAGAGGATCAATAGTTGTTCCAGAGGCACAGCCAGCTCAGCCCCAGGGCCTGCGAGGAAGGTGGTCACAGGCTCAGTGCTACCTGATGTGTACCCCGTCTCCTTGCCCCTGTCCCTTTTAACTCCATCTTAAAGGACCACTGAGCACAAACTGAGTGAGCCTGGCAATTTGGAGGTAAATGGCGATCAGATAAGTAGAGGAGGGGAGAAGAGACAATAATGAGAGAGAAGGACGCAAAAACAGGCTAGGAGGGAACGCCGAGATGGGCATGATGAGGCAGCATGACAGCTGGGCATCTCCAGACAGAGCCACTGTGTGTTCTTGTCCTGCCTCCTGCACCCAGCACGCACCGGCCCCCATGGCAGCAGCCTGAATCCACTGAGAACGGAAGTGTGGTTCTTACCTGGCCACTACCCTCGGCTGGCTGGCAGGAAGCCCCCCTGGAATGACGCACTGACCTTCCTCAGGGACTGGAACTCCAGGCCTCACTGCCTGCGATGCTGCTCACCCTGTGCAGGCGCCGGCTCTCCCAGGCGTCTCTCTCACACTGGAATCCACTCTGCAGCTTCTCACTTCATAATCCTAATCACAAGCAAATGGCTGGGATTAGGAAAAATACCTTAATACGATTTCTCTTGTTCTGCCATGCCTATTTAATATGAGACCATCAGCAGTATAAATTTTTCACTGTTACATTTTTTGGGTTTTTTTTTTTTTTGAGACAGGGTCTCACTTTGCAGTTCAGGCTGGCCCTGAGCTCAGCCTCAAACTCACATCACAGCAATCCTCCTGCCTCTGCCTCCCAATGGCTGGGATTACAGGCGTGAGCCACCACGCCCGGCACTGTGGTATGTGGTACTGATTGTTGCTGGGTGTGAGTCTCCATGCCCAGGATTGTATGTGGTTACTGAGGATCGAACCTGGGTCCTTGTGCTTGCAAGACAGGTGCCGGAACCACTGAGCTAAATCCTCGGCCCTACTGTTACATATTTTAAGTCAATTATTAATACAGTCTAGAATGTTGTGTCTTTTCCTAATACCAAAAAGCATCAGACAAATGACTTTAAATCTCAATTCTCCTCCAAGATTTTTCTCTCTGTGTCTCTTCTCATGTGTAGATGACAAAATTGACTTGGTCAAATTGCAATAAAACAAGAGAAGCTGTGAGGGAGAAAATGTCAAAGGCAAAAGAAGGACCTGGAGATGGACTCAGGAGTATAATACTCCACCTTTGATCTCTAGCACTACTGTTATGGTATAGAGCTAAATGTCCTCTAAAAATTTCACATTTGAAGGTGAAGGGCAGGTCCTTGGGGGCGTGGCTTTGAAGGGTATGTTCTTATCTCTTGCTCATCCCTGCTCTCTGCTTCCTCACAACCATGAGCCGAGCAGTTTTCCTCCATCACGTACTTTCACCATGTAGTTTCTGCCTCAAAACCAGCCAGCCATGGACTAAGCCCACTGAAACTGTGAGCTAAAATAAACTTTTCCTCCATTAAGTTTGTGAGTGTCAGGTATTTTGTCTCAGTGATGGGAAAACTGTCTAATACAAAAAGGCAAAAAACAACAAATGCAAGACAATGTTTCATAAAGCTGGGCAGGGCTATTAATTTTTCTTTTCTTTTCTTTTTTTTTTTTTTTTGAGACAGGGTCTTGCTTTGTGGTTCAGGCTGGCCCTGAGCTCAGCTTCCAACTCACCTCACAGCAATCCCCCTGCCTCTGCCTCCCGAGTGCTGGGATTAGAGGCGTGAGCCACCACACCCAGCACTGTGGTAGGTGGTACTGTTTGCTGCTGGGCATGAGTCTCCATACCCAGTATTGTATGTGGTTACTGGGGACTGAACCCGGGTCCTTGCGCTTGCAAGACAGGCGCCGGAATCACTGAGCTAACTCCCTGGCCCCTTTTCTTGTGTTTCTTTACACTGTAATATATATTGCATATAATATTTTGTATGTGTATGTAACATATATAATAATTTTCAAGATATGTGAGAATCATACAAAAAATGTCTGCTATGTATATGAAAGAAAATTTATAGTTGATTAGATCAGTACCCTTGGATAACTATGAGGTACAAAGATGAAAATTTTTCTCAAATAAATTTAAAAATCTGATGTAATTTCAGTCAAGATTTTATATATCACAAATGTTCAAGAAATAGTTTTGTGAATAAATACAGGAGGAAACATTTTATACACTGAAACTATATAACTATTATGACAACTAAAATAGAAACTAATAAAAGACAGTTGGTGTAGCATAAAAACAGACCTTAATTTTCTTTCATCTGGTGAAAGTTATCTATAAAGATCCTAAAGCTAATGTAAGACTCAGTGATGAAATATTAAACACCTTCCTGAATTCAGGAACAAAGGAGTACTATCCCATTCAAGACTGTAACAAGGCGTCCACCAGTGCAATAAAGCTGCAAAAGGAAGGTGAGTATAATAACAGAAACAGTAAGTACTGTTTCTTGCAGATGATGTGATTTTATATAAAGAATTCAAAAAAATCTACAAACTCTTAAATTTGTCAAGTTTTCTGAATAAAAAAGCCATATGTAAAAACCACTTGTATCTGCATACACATAAGTAGGAAGGTATGTAAAGTAGTATAATTAAAACATCAGAAAACATCAAATGCCAAGGAATAAATCTAACAAAAAGTGTTTTAGCAAGACCTTTACATGCACTCCAAAACTGAGAGTGAAATTTAAAAAGATAAATAAGGAGATAAATAAATGGAAGGCTAACTCATATTCTTGGATTGCAAGTACCATGAATTAGGTGTTTTAAACCACAAAAATCTGTTGCTTCACAGTTTTGGAAGTTAGACTCTCTCTCTCGAAACAGTGTTTCACTATGTTCAGGTTGGCCTCAAACTTGTGATCCTCCGGCCTCAGCCTCTCAAATAGCTCAGATATGAATATTTCTGATGGCATCCAGCATGGCGTTTCAATGTATTTTGCCGAGAACCATCACTGGAGTCACTATCTAGAGCAACAATAGTTTTAAGAAATGATAGCATCTAAAAAAATCCTTCTATAGATTTTCTGATAAGTAATAAACTTGCAGTTATTTCTTTGCACCTGCTTTCTGTTAAAAAGAAAGACAACTAACTACATCACTGATTTCTGAGCTCTCCTTCCACTTTATGTTTGTATGTAATTAAGATATACCTAGAACTGAGACAACTCAAAAGAGTTATAATGGCCTTCTATAATTTTGGTTTACTAGTTAGCTGATCACATTCTGTTGAAGGCTATCACCTATTTTATTCAATAGTCTTTGGTCACAGAATCCTTTATTGTAGAATATGTGGTCATATGTAAAGAAGTGTTTTTATGTGCAGTAATGAAGACTGAATCCAGGGCTCGCACATACTGAGCACATATTATACAATTGAACTCTACCCCTGATCCACTTTACATAGGGATCTTGATCAATTATCCTCTACTTATGTCTCATAATGAATTATCTATCTAATCTACTTGCAAATGTAAAATAGACAATATTATTTAAAATACATATAATATATTGTTTCAGTATTTTGGGGCTTAAAATGAGGAAATATAAAAATCAAAACTTCTACTGTTTTGGAAATGGCTTAGGGAAATAATGGTGAAATTGTCTTGCTTTGTGTTTTTCCCTTAGGTCATCATACAGTTGCTCCCAAAGCAAAAGTTCTCTTGTGTGCTTGTTGCTCATTTAATGCTCAGACATATACCTGATGCCTTGGACTGTGAGGCATCTACAGATTTTTCCTCCTTAGGAAGCTCACTGTCATGAAGGCGTTGAGGTTTCAAGAACATTGATTTTTATTGGGCGTAAAGGGCATGAGGTCAGTGAAGGACAGAACGAACAGGATGCTCCATGAGCCAAAAAGCACAGGAACAACTGAGTTCTTGTTTAGCACTGGCCTGGGTTTCCTAAGTGGCACTATCTTGCCCACTTATGCATTCCTGTCTCAGTGCTTGACCAACCCTGACGCTTCCTTAATAAGGAAACTGACGTTGACTTTAACTCTGATGCTAATCAGATGCTGTGGAAGAAACGTCCTTTCGACA
This sequence comes from Petromus typicus, assembly GCA_004026965.1. Lineage (NCBI taxonomy): Eukaryota > Metazoa > Chordata > Mammalia > Rodentia > Petromuridae > Petromus > Petromus typicus. The sequence continues at coordinate 53,713 of PVIR01008087.1, forward strand.
GAGTTCAGGTGTCTTTCCTTCGCACTGGCATGCTCTTCCCAGTGGGAATCCTGTGCACCATGCTAAGTTGGGAGCTCCTGCTACCCAAAATCAGAGGTGTCTGACTTGCACCCTGGTTTAGATTCTCCTCACATGACTCTACCCCTGGTGCAGCTTCTGCCTTGTAGCCACCCACTTCCAGCATGACTCCTGATGGTTCCTGCCTGCTCAAGACAGGCATGCACTCTTCACGTTTCCCTCAGCACCTGCACAGCAAGGCTAGATAGTTGAGCAGCAAGAACCTACTCACGAGCACCGTCCTTGGGTGGAAAGAAGGGGAAGAACCCACAGTGGAGAAATCTTGCACCCCCAGGAAGTGGTCCCGACAGCTTAGGTGGTGGCTATTGCTCAAGTTCTGCTCTAGCAGTTAACTTCTGCCAATTCTGCACTATGGAGCGTTTACCCCCCAAAGAGTTCTCTCACTAACACTGATATTGCTGACAACATCTCTTGTTAAAAGGAGGGGTCATTTTTGTGTTAATTTAGAGGAAACAGAACTAAGGTGGATTTCACCTGCCCCTCAGATCTATACCTAACTGCTCACTTAAGCTTTTAGCTAATGAGATAAAGCTAAAGAACAAAATATAGATTTTTTTTGCTTTTATGTGTGTATGCAAGAGAGATACTGGCAAATAAAGACAGAATTTAGAGTGGAGGAGCTAGCTGTAAAAGTATAAGGAGAAATATGAAAGACTTTGAAGTGACAAATGAGATTATCGAGTATTCTGTCTCGTGTACCCTTCCCGTTGTCTGAGCTGTTTATAGCTCTGTGAGCTGTATGAAAAGTCAGTCACATCAATGATTTCTGTTTTGTGTTTCCACAGAAACACAAATTATGTTTGATGGATCTACTTTGCATTTATTTGTATAACTTCTCAGTAATCCTTGTGTCTATATATTTGTTTGCACTTGGAATTATCTTTTGAACAAGTTATAACATTTAGCAGACCTCTCATTAATTAATGACTGAAAAATCTCTGATGAGTTCATTTTATAACTATATGAGAATCACGACTATGCCCACTTTTAAAAATTATCTCATGTGTGTACGGAGGAAGGACCCATGAGGACACAGTGAGAAGACCGCCTACTGCAAGCCAAACACACATTTCAGAGGAATCAAGCCTGCCAGGACCTTGATCTTCTACCCTGAAGAACTATAAGAAAATCAATATCTACTGTTTAAACTGCCCAATTGGAGGTATTTTGTTTAGGCTGTCCTAGAGAACTGAGATGTTATATCTCCATTTATTTATCTATTTATCTGTTAATTAACATGTGGGTTGTTTCCAGTTTGGGGCATTTATGAATGAAGGTGCTATTTAATATTCATGTACAAAAATATATGTTAACAAGCTGATTCATTAGTTCAATGAATATTAGTATTTGCAGGTCAAAATGGTTAGAAACTGCTGCAGAAAAATAGCATCCTTGTGCTTAAGATCAGTAGAGAATAGAAGAAACTTGGCAGTAGGGCTAGGAGGTGAGAAGTGAGAAGACACAGTAAAGACAAGGAGCCTTCGAGTGAGGATGCCCGGCAGAGCGTAGGAATGGCGCATGCTGGGCTTCTTGAAGGAGTAAAGATGTGGTGTTTGGGGAAGGGCAGGAGGGGAGGGGAGTCATCCTCAAGGCATGGAGACAGGAAAGGTCTTTTTGCAGGTTCCATTGTGAGAGCAGTTAAATGTGAAGTTGGACTAGCAGACAGGACCAAATCCTAAGGGCATAGTGTCCAAAATGCATAGGACAAACTGTAAGTAACACTTAACATTACATAAAAGAGTAAAGTTGACCCTTTAGGTACCAAATATATTCCTCCTTGCAACTGATTGTGCAACAGTAATCCCACTTCCTCCAAAGGACTCTGGCCAATTACCCACCCAAATGGCAGCCACTCTGCTGCCTGTGGTCGATGGACAGGGGCAACCTGAAGTGCCTCGTTCTTCAGTCAGACAAGACTTCCACCTCTGCAGAGCTCAGTTGGAGGGACAGCGAGCAGAAAGCAGGTCAGTGGGCATGATGGTAAGCAGTTTGCTTGAGTCCCCTTCCTGGTACTCATTTCCGTGTGTCTTCCCTTGGGGGAACAGAACCATATATGAGTCCTTGATTCAAAGCCTGCCCCAATCTGGAGGATGTTACTAATGCGTACAGAATATTGCCTCTGAGTTGGCACCTTAGCTCTAACTGTGCTATACCAGTCCAGTGCTCTTTCAGGTTGGAAGCTTCCAGACAGTGCTGTCGTCAGTGAATTCCGTAGTTGTGGCTCATTCACATTCCTCCTATGTGGCGGGCTGGTCCTCTGATCTGAGGAGATGTATGGATTCAGTGCCAGTGTGTAGACACTCTCAAAGCATCTGGATAAGAAAAGCAAGCTCATACCCTAATGTGTGACTGATTCTTGTTAGAACATAGAACAAACTTTCTAGCATGGAAAGGCCTCAGTTTGCTAATTTGCCACCAAATGGCTGGCAAAATTTCTTGAGGAATGGTGATATAGTAGGAACTCATAGTTGGTCTGTGCTATAAGCTGGATGGACCGTGGTAGCAGCGGTACACACGTGATCTTGGTAAGTGATACTATATGCCAATGGCCCATGACTAGCCTCCATTTCTATGTCCACAGCACTTTCTCCATGTTGCTGTATGATAGCTTAGTAGTGGCCAGTGACAGGCTGGCCGCGGGCAGTGGGCTGAGCCATCTGACTACTTGGCTGTTTCTTTGTCAATGCTGCATGCTCTGTGGTTGGGCTAACAAGTGATATAAAGATTTCCCATTTCACGCTCATTTACACAAGTCCCTCCACATATGCTTCTACCCTAACCTCTTTATCTCACATCTTCCTATTTTTCTGTGACAATCTAAACAGGGCGCCTCATACTCCATCCTTAGCTGTTCCTTTTACCCCCTAGCAAGGGGAGGATCAGAGGCACTACTCACAGCTCTGACCACTGGAAGGATTTTTCTTTAGTCAAGACTACAGTTGTGTGAGGCTACAGTGTAGCTACTACTGACTGTAGCTTCTTCAGGGGCCGGACTGGCACGGAACGAGGCAACAGACTCTAATTCCTTCTCTCCCCACAACATGGCCCATCCTCTTTTCTTCTTCCATTCCCTTTCTCTTTCCACCATCTGATATGGCAGTTCTGGATTTTCAACTGTGCCCATTTTTTCCATTTTTCTAGGAGTCACGTTAGCGAGTTTGTACCAGCTTCTGGGACCTTAGTTATGGAGTTAAAGTTGGAAGAGTTGTAAGTAGAAAACTTTTCTTTCAATCTTATGTTCTGGTTTCCTCTTCAAAGCATCCTCTGAATTGCTTCTAGCTTGGCAGTCCATGCTGAGGACCGCTTCTTCAGGCTATCTGCCCTTAGCAAGACTGGTATGTCCTCAGCTGAGTCCTGCTGACTCCTGAGAGGTGTTCACGTTGTTGCAGAAGACAGACTCTTTCAGTGTCTCCCATTCTGGATTAGGGAGGGGGAGTGCTAGCAAGCAGTGGGGAAGAAGTATCTAAAGGGTCAGTATATTCTGAGAGGTTTGGGAAGTCAAAGTCTTTGTAGGGGATACCACTAGCTATTGGCATCAGGTTTTCCCAACAGGCCTTAGATCTACCTTGAAGCTCTTCTGTCTACTAAGTTCTAGGCTTAGCCTCCATTTTCTGTTCCCCTCCACAGGCAGGAAATGAAAGCTCCTTTGTAAAGAAGCAGAGGTGTTCCACATCTAGCCCCAGCTGTCAGTGTTTCTCCTCAGCTGTCCGTTATCCTTCTGTGGGCACAACTGGCACTTAGCCATAGCCATCCTAACTCATTACCCGATAGCTACTGTCTCCTCCCTACATCTCAGAGGTTGTCTTCTCCTAGGACACATCCTAGTTCAAGCTTTAACAAACAGAAAGGAAGAGGGGAGGCAGGAAGGTGGCTGGCTCAAAGGTAAGATCTCCTGTGAAAAGCAGTCATTAGAGAAGAGTTTGTTATTATTTAGTTTAAAAAAATTAAGAATTTTTGAAGCAGGGGACGAATTCCGAGAAAGCAGCATGTAGTGATATTTGGCTTATTAAAGAACCTATGATCATACACTTATTCTCTTTAAAATGCTTGTTGCATTCTGGCTTAATCAGGGATAACTGCAGAAAGAAATAATTCAGAAGCTAGTTCTGCCTCACAAAAAACTTTTTTCTCCTTTTTTTTTTTTTTTTTTTTGGAGACAGGGTCTCGCTTTGTGGTTCAGGCTGGCCTTGAGCTCAGCCTCAAACTCACATCACAATCCTCCTGCCTCTGCCTCCCGAGTGCTGGGATTACAGGCGTGAGCCACCACGCCCGGCACTGTGGTATGTGGTACTGGTTGCTGCTGGGTGTGAGTCTCCACACCCAGTATTGTTATGTGGTTACCGGGGAATCGA
>PVIR01008088.1:0-56992 GCA_004026965.1 Petromus typicus
ATTTAGCAATCAGAAATTGAGCTGCTATAAACATGGGTGCACATATGTCACTGTGATATGACTTCTGCAATTAACAAAGAAGCCTCAGCAGAATCAATTTTATAAAATTAAGTAGAAATGCTAAAGTAGAGATTTATGACAGAAATAACAACAGAACGATCACAGTGAAGAGTAAGCCTCAAGACAGATGTTTCAATATTTCTCTATCTTACATTAAGTAGGACATAATTAATGAAAAATACAAAATATAACTGCATAAAGATCAGAAAAATAAAAATCCACAGTAGTAAATTAGCAAGAAATAAATTTAATAATGATACCATGAGTAAACTAGAAAAGATCTTGAGGGCTTATAACAGAAAACTAGGTAGAAGGAAAGTAGTACTGAATGCTGAGATATCAGTTAAGAAGCTGGTGCATCAATCCATATTACACATAATGACTGTCCAGATTACAGCAGTAATAAGGAGAGTGAAGATCAGCTGAAAGAGGGAGGAGGCATTAAAAATCCATAATATGAGGTTTCAGAGAAATCAGGGAAAGTGAGGAGGATGGATGGCGAGTTAGTAGTTCAGCACATTTTGGCACATTTGATTTGATGTCTGCAAAAGAATCAAGTGAAAATGTCCTATAGGCAGTTGATGTTCGGGGCAATTGCTAGAAACAGAGATAGACAACTAAGAGTCATCAACTTGGGGACAGCAGTTGAGGCAATAAGATTATGTGATGCAGAGGAGGCATATAAAAAGCCTCTAGAACACAAACTTCCAACATGCACTGAAGTACTCCATACATACTCAATGAGAATAAAGAACAGCAAGCAAAGGAAGAGAAGCCAGGAAAGGCCTCTTTAAGGCACACAGGAAGGAGATCAGAGAACCTGGCTACCCCTTCTACCCTCATTGCCAGAAATGCCACGACCACGCCCTTAGAAACAAGTTGCCTTAGATCACAAAGCAGCAACTATTCCAAATCATTTCATACCACAGCATTCTCTTTTAACTTTTCTCCTTTTCTCTAGCTGAAATGTTCTGATTCTCAAGACTTAGCTCAACACTTCTGTTTTCTTTCTTCAATTAAGATTGAGATACACAAGCTGAAGATTTCACTCAAGTAGTACTGGGTCTAACCTGTAAGCACAAGGGCCCAAGTTTGATTCCCAGTACTGAAAAAAAATATCAGGTTACAACTAATCTCTTTCTCAGTTACTGCTGTCTCATAATACACTGCAATCCTCTGTTGCTTGTAGAATCTGGCCCCTTTCAGATAAAAGTTTCTAAAAAGAAAATATGTTGAGCATCATGATGGTCTCACTGAAAGTGGTCAATTAGCATCTTTTATGGAAGTGTACAGAAAAATCATAAAAATTAGTCAGTTGATTTCTCTGAACCTCTAGATTTATTCTTAATTTTAAAACAAATAGAACAATATATTTTTCAATGGGTTATGGTTCAGGACTAAATGTTGTATCATATGAAAAATGGATAGAGTAGTACCTGGCCCATAGAAGAACTTAAAAATTAGTCTTGAAATATAAATAAGTAAAAGTAAGTCTGCCAAAAAGAGCTGAGGCCAAATTATAATGGACATACTGCTCTTCTGCCACATTCTAAAATGTGAACTAATAACCGAATGCAACGGATAATTTAGAAAAACTTGTAGGATGAAACAGAGCTCAAGGATAACAAAGAGAAAATGTCACTAAAGAAAAAGAGCTAATTTTGAAAAGCACAAGAACTCTGCTTTCCTCAGACAATCACAAATATAAAACAAGAGGCAAGTGCCATATCCACTGAGGTAAATTCTTAGCCCTACAAATATAAAAGCAGAGTGTCATCAAAAAATTAAAGAAAAAAGGCTTCTGAAATTAAAAAAAAAAAAACTTAAAAAGATCAAGGAACTCTTGGGGCTGGGGATTTAGCTCAGTGTTTCTGGCGCCTGTGTTACAAGCGCAAGGGCCTGGGTTTGACCCCCCAGTAACCACATTAACAATACTGGGTGTGGAGACTCATGCCCAGCATCAACCAGTACCACATACCACAGTGCCAGGCACGGTGGCTCAAGCCTGTAATCCCAGCACTTGGGAGACAGAGGCAGGAGGATTGCTGTGATGTGAGTTTGAGGCTGAGCTCAAGGCCAGCTTCAACTACAAAGCAGACCCTGTCTCAAAAAAAAAAAAAAAAAAAAAAAAAAGATCAAAGAACTCTTACAGGAGGTTAAAGGAGATGGGGGGGGGGCAAGTGATAATGAGAGCCGCTGATCTGATATTTTAAGATGACTTATTTTATACTACACAAAATTTACCTCAGTAAATGTGTTTTAAGTGGGAGTAATCTATTAATATAACTTACAAATCAAAGGCTAGCTTTTTCAAAGATTAAGAATGTATGCTGGGGCCATAGATTACTATTTTGAAAATTGATAAAGAATAAAATTATTGCTTCAGGGTGTAGAACATTAAAAAAATTATGATGATAAACCTTTGAAATTATAATTTTAAAACCAGAAAATTTCAAGGACCAATTTCAACATATCTAGATTAATTTTAAGATTTATTTATTACCCAGCAATTTCATCTCCAAGTAAGCACTTGATAAAATTTCAAACATAGAGGGTATATAAAAAATGTTTCACAACATTTTTCAAATAAGAAGCATGAAATAAGAAACAAATTTAATCTGTAATTTAAATAAAATGTGATAGGTGGCATAATCATATATGGTTACATATCACCCCCATCCTGAGAAAAACATTTTCAGGTGATTCTGATACCATATAAATATCATAAAGAATACTACAGAGACCTAGATATAACTATAATTAGGGTATATCTGTATATATATACATGTTATATTGGTGCATATATTACACATAATATTCACACATATATACACACATTTGTATATACAGATATACGTACAGACATATTCTTACATATGGACACACAAAAAGTATAACCTATTGCTAATAGGTTGACCTCCAGAATGTAAAGACTTGTGCTAGGACAGATTGCTGTGAGATATTCCAATATTAAAATATCCTAGCACCATGATGAACAAAGTAATACAAGATTAAATCAAGGACAAGAAAAAAAAAAAGATATTGTCAATAGACATAGTAAAAACAGAATGTATGGCTGCTGCTTTTGTAAAACAATATCCTGTCTGTGGCCATACCACACTGAACATGTCCAATCTCATCTGTAAAACACCATCTTGTCTTACAGTAAACTCTTTAAGTATAACTGATGCACACTAAAATAACTAAAATGTAGAATACAGTAAATATATAAACCAGTAATTTAGTCACTTATTACCAAGTTTTATGTTTACATAACTGCACACTACACTTTCAGTGACAAGGAGCACAGCTCATTTGTTAGCATCAGCACCATCACAAATATGTGAGTTATGCAATGTACCATGGATGTTTACAACAGCTGTGTCACCAATAGATAAGAATTTTTCATCTCCATTTTACTTTTAAGGAACCATCTTCATATATGTAGGCTATCAATAACCAAAATGTTATGTAGTACATGAATTTTTTTCAATACTACATAATAATTAATAATTAATTATATAAATTTGTTTAAGAAATACATATTGAATGGCTATTATAGTATAACATACTGTATGGATGCTGGAGATTTTACAACAATGTGATAAAATTCTTGCACCCACGGAAATTACCAATAGATCTACATATATAGACATGAGGAAAGGGAAAACACAACATTACTGAGGAGAAAAAGTAGGCAATCAAATATTAAACATATAACTTCTTAAATTATCCTTGAAATAATCCTACATTTATTTATGTATGCATATAAGTAAAGACTTTAAAGAAAACATGCAAAAAAAAAAAAACCAAAACAAAACATAACAGGGAAGCCTCCGGGAAAAGGACAAAGGGAAAAGCACTAAAGATGTGAATTAGCGATCCCGGCATGATGGAATACACCGGTAATACCAGCATTCAGAGGTTATGGCAGGAGGTCAGCAAACCTGAGCCCAACCTGGATAATTTAGCGACTCAGCAGAACTCTGGGTCAAAATAAAAAATTAAAAAGGGCTTGGATGCAGCTCAGTAGAAAGTCCTTATTTCAATCCACAGTATTGGAAAGAAAAAGAAAAACAGCTCAAAACAGAATTTATAAGTTTTACTTATAACTTTAAATTTTTATTTGTAAGTTGTTTATTAGAAAAAGAAGGGAAGATGTCAATTACCATAATATTAATAACTATCAATTCTGGATACTTGAAAAACAATTTCTTATATAAATCTCTGGGCTTCACTTTCTATGAAAAATCAGAGAATTTAAGGAAAGATTTTTGAAATTATTCATCCAAAAAGAGAAAAAATAGAGAGAGGAAATTAGCAAAGAAAATAAATATTTTTTTAAAATCCCCAAAGCTCAAATAGGAAACTAGTAATATTATTTAAAGCACCCAACAATAAGGTTCACAATAAAATAAATGGGAAGGGAGGAAAGAGAAATACTCAGTTGTCTGATAATTTTCATAATGTCAAGGATGTACAATGAAGATTGTACAGAGGGAAAAAAAAGCTAAATAAAAAGGAAAGAGAAGGCCGACACCAAACTTTTTATAGTTAAACCTGTCAAGACTGTGAAAGAAAATCATTTTCTCTTATAATTCTATAGCCATCCAAACTATCATTCAGATGTGAAGGGAAAATAACCAGTTTCAAATATGGAATGTCTAATACAGTTACTTATATCCACTCATTCATAGAAAATTAAATTACCTGAGGATGTGATCGAACAAGGAAATGAAACAAACTAAGAAAGAAAATGGAACTAGAAAATGGATCCAACCCAAGAGAGTAATAAACTAAACTCTCAAAACAGATCTACACACAACTAGAGAATAATCATTTCATGATGTAAAAAAGAACAGGGCACTTCAAAGAGAAGTGTTGAGGAGGGAAGAAGCCGGAGAAAAGGGTGAATGCCACCTACGACGACTGTCTTATTTTCAACATTGTTACACTAGCTTTTAGTGCTGGATAATTCTGTCATACATTATGCCTCACACCAAAAACATTCCCTCAACACCTCACATACCCAGGAGACTGGACCCTGGGGACTCTGTACTCACCAGCAGATGAGTGGATGAGCTCACAGCCAAGCGTGATGCTGAGAGATGTGACTGAAGACCTGGGCTGGTGTATGTCCTCCTCAGCTCCTCCCTTCTGTGTCTGCTTCCTGCACCAGACACTTCCACCCGGCTGTTCTACCCTTAGAACCATGGGGTTACCAATTTCAATCGTAAGCCAAAATAAAGCCCACTCTTCCTTTAAGTTGTGAGTGGCAGGTATTGTGCCACAAAAATGAGGAAAGTGACTAAGATATTGCAGAAGGCTTTTTGGTAGATATTTAGCTGCATTTCTGGTCCCTAAAATCTAGAAGCCAGTAGCACTTTCCAAATATAATTATCAAACATGCCTCCAGACATTAGATGAAACATTTGCCGTGGATTGTGAATGTCTGCCTTTGAAAAACTGAAGAATATGATAAAGGCAATGTTAGAAAAAAAAATGTGGGCTGGGGATTTAGCTCAGTGGTTCCAGCACCTGCCTTGCAAGTGCAAGGGCCTGGGTTCAATCCCCCATAATCACATACCACAATACCAAGTGTGGTGTGGCTCAAGCCTATAATCCCAGTACGTGGGAGGCAGAGGCAGGAGGATTGCTGTGAATTCAAGGCTGAGTTCAGTTCAAAGGGCCACCCTGAACTGCAAAGTGACACTCTGTCTCAAAAAAAATTTTTAAAAACCACACAAAGAAAAAACAAAGTGGCAATTAGAAACTCAACACACTAAAAGCTGTGTAAGAAAATGAAAAGAAAGACCTTATCTACATTATTTTCTATAAAGAAAATGTGAAGGTATGATAATGATCTGTGTAAGTTTCATAGTCATAAGTCAACTATAGTATCAATCACTGAAAAGATGTAAGATATTTAACTACAGCTTCATGATGGAATGTGTACATCAATCACCTTATCACTGGAAAAACAATATACAGGGAATGCAAATAATGAGCTGCTAAAAATAATAGATTTATTACAAAGGACAGAGAATAGAAAACTAAACTGAAACTTAGAGAATCAAGCCAGCCTTATAAAAAGACATTATCTTTAAAGAGGAAGATAAGCATCAGAAATATTGCAAAATTAAAAATACAAAGGGTAAAAAGGTACAACAGGGAATATAGTTTTTCATTGTTAAGTCCTTCAGTATTAGTTGATTTTTTTAAAGATATAAACATAGTTTGATAGAAATACTGTCATTACAAAAAGAAATCATTAGGGCCAGGCATTTAGCCCAGTGGTTCCTGGATCTGCCTGGCAAGCAAAAGGTCCAGAGTTCGATCCCCAGTAAACACATACCAAATGGCAGTAGTCCCAGCACTCAGGAGGCAGAGGCAGGAGGACTGCTGTGAGTTCAAGACTAGCCTGGACGATATACTGAGTTGGGGTCCAGCCTGAACTGTACAAAGTGAGACCTTGTCTCAAAAAAACAAAAAAACAAAAAAACAAAAAAAAGGAAATTAACTATGTAAATGAAAACACAACTCCAACCATGAATACACTGAAATGTCATTTTAATATAAACTTATAAAAGCTATAAAGAGATAGTGATTCAACTAATACAGAAATATTTAGAAAGAGCCAGGCATGGTGGTGCAAGCCTCTAATCCCACCACTCAGAAGGCTGAGGCAGGAGAATCCCTACTAGTTCATAGCTGAACTACACAGTTAGACTCTATTTAACAACAATGAAAAAAAAATATTAGAAATTTTGAATGAGAAAGGGACCTAGAGAAAAGGAGAGAGGAGAGTGCAGGGGGAGAGAGGATATAAAAATGATTAACCACCAAGATGATTACAATTATTATGTATTGCACACATATACCCCAAATTTATAAAACATTTATTTCACTTTACTCTTTAAACAAACTTTTGCCCCAAGAGGATTTCTTTAAAATTCGAAGCAAAGTTTGACCTTGTGAGGAACAGAAAATATTCTTAAAATGGATAATATCCTAACTGAAAATTCAGGTAAATTAGTCTGGAAAGTGAGAATCGGACAGAAATTAGAAGTGTAAGCATCAATAAGAGGCCATACATTTCAAGTGCAAAGTAACAAACGATGTATAGCAATACAGTAACTGTCAGAATGGACAAAAGAGGATTTCACGACGGGGATGACAGTGATGATGACTATAATGATAAAGATAACAGCAAACATTTACTGTAACTTTAAATGCAAGATGACACTCAAAGCTTTGGTAAGTATCATTTCATTTATTCTTCACAGAAACCCAATACCTTCAATTTATGCCAAAAAAATTCATATAATTAACATGTTCAAAGTTTCAGAGTTAGTTAACAATGCAACAGTACCCTACAAAAACGGCAAACTCAGTGGCCAGAGAAAATGCGAAATGCCTTGGGAATAACATATAGTCCCAAGAACTGAACAAGTCTTATCTCTCTTCCTACCATAATGGAATTAAGGCAGAAGGAAATAAACTAGAGGGAGCTGAAGGTAAAAGGAAACAGGAAGTTTTAAATCCCATAACTATACTTTTGCCAGATATAAGAAAAAATCATGCTATAATGCAAACTTCTTTGTGAAAGGAACAAGAAACCATAATTATCTGTGGCCACTTATAATCAGATCACCATTTCTTACAGAAGAGTGAAGAAAAAAAATAATGGGATTGTATTTTCCTTTGACTAAATAATACATATATCTTCAACAAGATTTAATTCAGCTTGTAATGGCAAAAATGTGCTAATGGCAGTAACCTTTAAATATTTAAACCTCTGAATTTAGCACTGTGCCAAGTAGAAAGGCTTGGTGTCTCTCAATAACTGAAAATTTTTCTTCACTCTTTCAACTTCTAATCATTTATTAAAATGTTAAACAAACATGTACTGTTACCTACTCATGGGAAATTGCACTTTATACTTTTATGCTTCTCCAACTAAACTAATGGTCATCAATTTCTAAGTACTTGTTACATAGTGAAAATGAGGATTGCCTTCTTATTTTTATAGTTAAAAGAATCAAAGTTATTTGCAATGGAATTCCATAAATCAAAAATATCAACACTTAAGAAAAAATACATTCTGTTGTAGAAAATAACAAACACTATTGAAAACTACTAATCTAAATAAACCACTACATTCACAATATGATCAACAACTTTAGTTAATGTCAGTGTAACACACTAAATCCATTTATATCTATAATTCATATTTCAGAAGAAACAAATACAAATAATTAGCACCCCAGAGAAACAACAGATATTTCCAAACATTTTAAAATTCAAATTAAAGCCTGAAAAAATAAGATAACCACCACAGACTAAAAATTACAAGTGGAAATCTAAAGCATAAAAATATTGTGCTGAAAGACAAATGAAAATGCAATTAGTACAGATAAGGAGCACACTGCACTGCTTTATGGACAGGCAGAACACAATGGAACTACCTAGCAGTGACAGGACTGGATCGCGTGAGTTCAGCCCCACGTCAGCACTCCAAAAGGATGTTCAAAAGAGCCTTTGCTCAGTGACACTCCAGGGCTCAAAGGTAAATCTTACTAATTCAAATTAAGAGTAGAGAGCAATTTCTGATATCACTATAAAAATTATAGCTTTTAAGAAACTTTAAGAACAATTTAAAAGATCAAAAGAAACATGATCTTTTAGTAATTAATTACATTACTTTTAAGAGAAAAAAGTTCTATAAAATTAGAAACACTAAGAGAAATGCAGTGTTCTACAAATCAGAGCTTCACTTTCAATTATATAGCCAAGCAAACTACAGAGGCACAAAAATCAGATTTTTAAACACAACAGAGAGCTGAAAACACTGAAATTCATATGAGCTAATCTCTAGAAAGTGATAGGTCCTTCACCGGACAGGAAGCATGCACAGCTCCTCATCCCTACAAAAGGGAAAAGCTATCTCATTGTGAGCAAGGGAAAATCGACCAGATTGAAGACACCTTTTATCACCACAGGCAGTCTGGTTTGATAGATTAGAATCCTAAGGATTTCCAGCCACAAGCAAGTCCACAAATACTTGCCAACTGTCACATAAGCCCTTGCCAACTTACTCATGTGGTTTATGCCAAAAGCTGACATCACACACACACACACACACACACACACACACACACACAGTAAGGTTTCACAGGGGCACTCTTCGACACTTCAGCCTTTCGGCTATGTGACTGTAAAAGAACTCTTCCCTCTGCATTCAACACATTCCTGCCTGCATTTCTAAGCACACCAAGCGTTCACTTACCCAAAACAGGCAGAAGTAAGACAAACTCTTCTGAGCAATTCAAAATTTCAACTGTTGGGAACCACTGACAACTTACTCAGACTTAAGACTTACTTCCTGGGATTTACTTAGTTGGAGTTGAGGATGCCTGCCCTGCCCTGTGGGATCAACTACTGGGATTACCGCACACATCTGCTTCACCCTGTGAGATCTCAAACTACATGGATTACTGCACTAAGATTACTGGCCTTGGAATTTACTGGGATTGAGGATGTCTGCCCTGCCCTGTATAATCTTCAACTACAGGGATTGTTGTGGGACCAACTAGGATTATGGGTTGAAGGCTTGGTATCAAATAAAAGGTGCAGAGGAGCTCGGGTTATGGGTTCTTCCTCTCCTGCTTCTGCTTCTGCAGTATCCGGCCTTTGGCTGCTGCTGCTCAGAGTAGCAAGAGGCAAGGCTAACTCAGACTTTTTCTCAAGCTTTTGGCTTTATTGGTTGTTGGTTATTGATCCTTTAACTATAGGACTATCGGGGAATTGGAGTTCACCATGAGGGTTCTGGCTCTGTCCTCCTCCCCAGATTACCACATTCAACATGCTAGATTCCTAGGAAAACTAAGAGAACCCTCACCAAGGTACTTCAGGCTTCACTGGAGGAAACAAGGAATGATGGGATGAGAATGTTTAAGTGATTATGGTATTTTGAAGAGGATTAATAGCAATGTGTCTTTTACTGTAAATTTTATAATTCAAACATTTACTGTATTGTATCATAGCTTATATGAACCCCGTGATACTGGTTCTCAACATTAAAACAGCAACCTTCAAACAAACAAACAAAAGTCTTTACCAGGAAAAGAGTCACAAAATATTTCCTGTAAAATAAAAGACTTTGAAGAAAAAAATCTCTTCAAATATAGACTTATTAAATCAATGTTTTAAATACAGCTTCATCCATTTACCTGTTTGGAAATAACATTGAAATAAAAATGCAATTAATAAGTGATCATATCAGCCAGGGGAAAGGTGACTATTCTGACCTGTCAGTAATCACTGCTTTTTTATAAACATGTTCTTAAAACTTTAGTTAAAAAAACAAAACCCCCAAACTCTTCATAAATCTGTAATTAAAAACTGCATTAGAAAATATGTTCCCCATCTTCCTTTAAAAACCTTTATAATCAAAAGATATTGAGATAGCTTACTGGAGTCAGTAAATCAACTTATAAAACATGTTTTTTGGGTTTTTCTTGTTTTTATGTTTTCTTAGAGAGGGTCTCACTATGCAGTTCGGGGTGGTCTTGAATTCACTATGTAGACAAGAGTGGACTCAAACTCAGGGATCCTCAGCCTGTGTTTCCCAACTGCTGAGATTATAGCCATGCACCACCACGCCCAGTTTATAAAGCACAATTTTTGAATATTCACTACAGTTCATTCTTAAGCAAAGGATACTGAAAAATGACCAGCACTAACACTAAGAGAGAAAAAATTATCAATTCATTTTATTTTTAAATAAGGATTAGAGAAGCCAACTCATGAATGCTGAATACCAGAATTCTTTATTCAGTTTTCCTTTGCAAAAAAATAATTAAAGTTTATCTTGGAAGAATTTTTTTTAAACTGCCTCTGCCTAATTCTTGAATAGCTCATCTCTGAAAAGACGGAGTGATCTTTATAAATACAACAAATCTGTTTTTTTGTTTTTGTTTTATGTCACTTATTTAAAACTTTCAATGATTACTGGACCAGGGAGATTCCCAGAGGCTCCAGCAAGTGAACAGTATAAAGTTGGCTATTTGAGAAAATTTTATTTGCATTCATCTCACAATTTCATAAGTAAGTAAAAAATGTTACAGAAAAATTAATTCCTAAAATTTCTCTTATTCACTGCATTGAATTGTTAGCAAAAATTCAGTGCCTAGTTTTCCCCATAACAGAATTGCCTGTTACTGGATTACACTTATAAAACAAAATGTTTGCTTGTTACCTACATTTTAATAATAGTCCCAATACACTGAAGTGGTTAGGTGAAGTTCTGAGGAAATAATAATGCAATTTTTATGATCAGAATAATACTGAAAATGGAAATTGTGCACTGGATCCCAGTGAATATGAATCTCTACATGGTGAAACTGGTTGTTCCATCAATCTGAGCATACACATCTGAAAAGGAAATATGAGTAACAGTACAATAACGTATACTGAAAACTCAATTTGGGGCCAGGGGTTTAGCTGAGTGTATCTGGCACCTGCCTTGCAAGTGAAAGGTCCTCAGTTCAATCCCTAGCACCAACAAAGAAAAGAAAGAAAACTGAATTTTATTAGACTGTTTGTGGTAGTATCCTGAGCACTCATAAAATTTCATCTTTTGTCAAATGGTGACTTTTTTTCAGTGAGCAATTTCTAATGAAAATGATCAGTCAATCTCTATCAATTCAGGTGAATTTAAACATTATTGGCTACTACAAAGATTATTTAAAACAGACTCTTAAATTTTATTCAGGATTTATATGGGTTACAGGCTATTGGTCACATTCTCTTTTACCTTAAGAAACAATGATTTCATTTTTTAAAACAAAACTGTCATCTACGTTTTCTATAGAACCCAAAAGTTGTCCAGGTGTGACAGAAATGCTCAGCCACAGCCAATAAAGGATTCTATCTGCCCCAGAGCATAATGGAAAAGTTCTATTAAAATCAGTAGACCATTTCAAAAACACATGACAAGTCTGTATTCCACAGAAAGTCCCCACTGCGAGAACTGGCACATTCCTATCCAATGGTTGGGAATTACTACTGTGTGAGACACTCCCATTCAGACTGGTCACTGCAAATAAGGGGAAACAAAGACAGTTGTTCTGGAAAGTTATCTTTGATAAACACAGGAGTGAGTAGCATGTCCTACTTGGTCCAATATTTTTATTTTGTAAGTAATAATACACTAATACATCTATGTTATCAAGGAGGGCAATGATCAACCAACTTTTCAGTATAAGGCCATGGAGTAAAATTTGCAAGTTTTGCAGAGCATATGATCTCTGTCACAACTCCTTAATTTTATTTCTTTAGCACAAAAGCAGCCATAGACAGTAAATGTATGAATAGTTCTAATTGTATCACAATAGAATTTTACTTACAAAAACACAAGTAATGGACCAGATTTCACGCACTGGCCACTTGCCAACTCCTAACTTAGGGTAATCTTACATAATCTATCTTTCCTCAAAAACCAACTCTAAAGATAGTCCTTGCCTCTCAAAAAAGGGAGGATCTAGTTTTCCCTTAATACAACTAATAATCTTATTCATCTTAATAAAACCAGTATTGTCCTACAAGTTTATATACTGTGTAACTGGTTACACAATTTAATTTTTGCAGGGATTTTCCATTACTATAACAAAATCCTTATTTATAAAAATAAAGGGCAAATATTAATAATAATGCAATATTTCAATAATATGAAAGTTCCCTCCTTTAGCTTCTCAGACTAATTCATGTCCATATTAAAAGAACTAATTAATACGTTTCATTTCTGAATTTGTTTTTCTTCCTAAAAAAATAAACTAACGTAATATTATATGAAGTATTCCAACTTCCTGTACTATCTTAATCTTTAACTTGAGAAATCATCAAATCTCAATGGTAAAATACACTTCATTAGGATATAACATGAGACAATAAACTGCATCAACTCTTTTCCAAAAGTGATAGCTGTTTGGAAATTCATTATAGCGCAAATCATGAATTTATTTAACTGGCAGTAAGAAGAGAGTCCAACCTGGATCTAAGAGTAGCAAAAAGAGGATCTCCCAGGTGCTCAGGAAATGTCAAACAGTGCTCTAAATTCTCATCATGTGAACCAATTAACCCTCCTAAGTATACCCTGAGACAGAGTTGCCAGCATTTTCTGGGTGAGCACACTGAGAAAGTGGGCAGTTGGAAACATGCCCACAGTTACAGCTAACCAGTGGCAGAAGCAGACAGATCTCAGCTCAGTGGAGGCAGACTTCTAAATCCATGCTCAGAATCCCAGTCATGGTGCTTCTCAAACATCCGATGTACGCTGTGCATCAGGCAGCAGCACTCCTGGAATCCCAGGACGGCAGGGTGAAGCAGGAGACAGCCTGCACAACTTCATGAAACCCTGTCTAGAGACACAGAAAGAACCAGGAGAGTAGCTCATCGGTAGAACACTCCTGGATTCCATCCCCAGTATCTTTTTTAAAAAGTACATGTTCAGTTTTACATAGTGCTGCTTTTCTAAATAATTTTTTCTTAGTAATTTTTCATGATAATCCAGTTTTGTGCTGGAAGTATAGTTAATTACAATTAGCTAATTATAACTAAGGTAAATGTTCAACTGTCCAAAGTAATTTACTTCTCAATCTCAGTTTCAAACACAAAGGGATTCAAGCCCATTCATCCATGGCACTTTCACAATGCTAATTTCTTCCTGGCCCATTAGTTCATAGGTATTGGGTACTTCATGGAAAAAGAAAAACTGTGGAGCGGGATGCTCCAGGCAAATACTAGGCCAGGCGTAACAGCAACCAGCAAGACAAATATTTTAAAAAATGCAAATACTAGCTGATTTTTCACTTTAAAAGTGCATGTCTTACATGCATCAAGATCTATAATCACATGTTGTATATATATTTTTGCTTTAACATTAGTAATAACTACAAACAATTCAATTTCTACAAAAACCCACTGTAATAAAGCAAAACATTTTAAAGGCACATAATAGTTTTATTTTCCATGAAAACATGCTTAAGCAGAAATAATTCAAGTCAAGTAGTAAGTGAATATGATACAGATAGACTTTATGATTCCAGTTTTAAACAAATATTAATTCACAATTAAAAGTATAATACAGTTATGAAATAATATATATGAGAAGGTACTATCTCATAATAAATGTGACTGTTCTTTGATGTGTCATACTAGTACAAGTAATATGATTAAATCAACGAGGCTTGCATTTTTCTATCAGAAAGCAAATATATCCCACTTAATTGTCTATGATAAGCAAATATACTATATAGTACTATTATGCAACGCTACAGAGAAAAGAACTTTGCAAGCTAAACCCTTATAAGACTATCACTAAAAGGCCAATTAAATAGAGCTTCATTTATTCATACCAATCTACTCAAATTTACCACAATTCCAACAGTGTCAATGAGAGAAAAAATGCAAAATATGTTCAGGAAGAACAGAATTAAAGGATTTCTGAATATGGGTCAATGTCAATCCACAAATTTTGTTATTGCAGCACAATCTAATGAGTACAGAAACTAAATAAGTATTTAAAAACTTTCAGAATATGATATCCCCATAGATTTTATAATTTACAGAATACTGATCTCTGATAAACTGGAAAATACTTTTTTTACAGATTTTTTTGTAATTGAAATTCTTATTAATACATTACATGTACACATCATGATTGCACTCAACAATGAGAATTTATATCAGTATATGACACAATTTTCTTCTCATTTTTTCCCATACCCTACCCACCCTACCACCCCAACTCCTATATACATAAACTTTGTTTCCTTTCTTTTTTGTTATAATCTCATTATTTTTCCCCCCTTCACCCTATTTCACTTTGAGTATTTTCTATTTCACAGTATATAACATACAATTCTGGAACTCATTTACATCTTTATTTTCTCATCCAGAGAAAAGATGCAATATTTACATACCTGTGACCTATTTATTTCACTTATGAGGATATCCTCAAGGCATGTCCATTTAAGTATAAATGATTCAAACTTATCATTTTTATGGCAGAGTAATACTCCATTCTGTAGAAGAACCACAGCTTTTTTATCCAGTTTCCAGTTGATGGATATTTGGGTGTTTCCAAGATTGCAATCACAAACTGAGCTGCTATAAACATGGGTGCACATATGTCACTGTGATATGAGTCTTTTAATTCTTTTGTGTATATACCTAGCAGAGTGATGGCTGGATCAAATGGGACCTCCAATCCTAGTTTTTTGAGGAACCTCCAAACTGATCTCCACAGGGGTTGCAAATGGGACCTCATTCTTTTAAAAAGCTTCTGCACAGCAAAGGAAACCACCAACAGAGCAAAAAGGCAACCAACAATCTGTGATAAACAGGAAAATTTTTAAATGGCAAATAGGTTGAAAATCACCGAGCTAGACCACAGTTCTCAGAGTTTTTGCAGAAAGAGGTAAGACTGAAGTTTTTAGAAGCTGAAGACATGCTGAAACATAGCATCCCCATCAGTGAACTGACATATCAGTTCTCTGATGCCCTTCTCTCTCCTGCTAGAGGAAACCCAGTTGTGGCAAGAATATGCACACTACAAACATGAAAAAATGACATATTATGAACACTACTATACTCTGCAGTAGTGCTTTTCAAATTTTTATGGGCAAAAGAATCACTGAGGGAGGGCCGGGGATTTAGCTCAGTGGTTCTAGGGCCTGTCTTGCAAGTGCAAGGACCCGGGTTTGATCCCCAGTTAACAACACACAATACTGGGCGTGGAGACTCATGCCCAGCAGCAATCAGTACCACATACCACAGTGCAGGGATGGTGGCTCATGCCTGTAATCCCAGCACTCGGGAGGCAGAGGCAGGAGGATTGCTGTGATGTGAGTTTGAGGCTGAGCTCAGGACTACCCTGAAATACAAAGCAAGACCCTGTGTCAAAAAAAAAAAAAAAAAAGAATCACTGAGGAAAACTTGTTATAAAGTCCAAAATCCATTTTAGAAGGTCTCTGATGAAGCCTTATTCTTTACATTTAGAAAAAGTTACCACATGATGACAATGTTGCTCTTACATAGTTTATACTGGAAGTGAGAGAACAAAACAGTATGAAGGGACCAGGGTCCCTAAATGACAACATAAAGCAAAACCATCCCAACATTCTGGGTGCTTTGTGACACAGAAGAAAAAAGGCTATGTTAATCAAGCCTGTACCATGTGAAGACCCACCTATCCTTCAACCTAATTAATAAAGAACATCTTTTTTATTTTTTTTAAGGTTTTTTGAGACAGGGTCTCACTTTGTGGTTCAGGCTGGCCCCGAGCTCAGCCTCAAACTCATCACAGCAATCCTCCTGCCTCTGCCTCCCGAGTGCTGGGATTACAGGCGTGAGCCACCATGCCCGGCACTGTGGTATGTGGTACTGGTTGCTGCTGGGCGTGAGTCTCCACACCCAGTATAGGTATGTGGCTACCAGGAATTGAACCCGGGTCCTTGCGCTTGCAAGACAGGCGCCGGAACCAATGAGCTAAATCCCCGGCCCATAAAGAACATCTTTTAAAATGTCAAATAAATGTAACTCAGGTCAGTTTTTATTTAATCTGTTTCTATATCTTGACTAAAGTAACAGCAGTGAAAATGATTGTTCATGTAGCAACTGTAGAAACCTCAAAGAAGGAGTTGTTGCCCATTAGAAATAATCAGACTCCACAATTTGTCACAAATCATTTAAATATCCACTCCATTCTCAGCATCCTGTACTTGTTACATCAACATGACACGGTACTCTTTACCCTGATATCAAAAAAACTCTCAATCTGATTAAAATTACAAATAACATGAAGGTGTCTTTCAATTATGAATTATCACTTCAAAACAAATCTTTGTAACTCCTAGAAAATCTAACGAAAACAATAGCAAGTATTTTGTACAAAGAACACCTGAAGCTATTTTATCAACAAAGATAAATGTTATTTCAGGTGGCCATTGTATACCAATAAGGATGTAAACTGACACAAAATTGGGCACTGATATTTCATGGCATTGTTGTAACTGCCATGTTTTTAGTATATGTATACAAAAATTTTCATATCAATTTTTAATTAGAAACAATACATGCTTACAAAGACTTCTGATGAATGTATAATTAGTTACATGAACCAGGAAAAAAACAGTAAAAGCAGAGCAATAAAGCACAGGCAAAAAGACTGATCCAAAAATGTTTATAAGCTGCAACCAAAATGAGAGAATAGGAGCATCTTGGTTTGTTATTCAACTTCAAATTGTACCAACAAAGAAGCTTCAGATGGCGTCTGCACCTTCCCCAAGAAGCAAGATTGAACAAAGAAGTCAAAGAAATCCTGGGAAATCTTATTTGCGATAGTTGGAATACGGTTGGTCCTCTCTGAAACCCATGTTGGAGTTTAGTCGGCACTGTGAGGTATTAAAGAGGGTACACTTAATCCTAAATGTAGTGTGCAGATATGGTGTCTTTGACAAATGATCAGGGTTAGATAAGGTTACCAGGGTGGAGTAGCCATGATTAACACTGCTGACCTTATAGGAAGACCAAAAAATCAGAAGACCCATGCCAAACAGTTATGCACACACTCCCTGTCTTTTCAACCTGTGTGGCAGCTCATAGCTAGATGTCCTTCCCAAACCTTATGTGCTTCTGGGTGGGGCTTTGGGGAGGAGACTGGATCATGGGTGTGATATTAAATCAGTCCACTGGGGTTACACTTGGGTGTGTGCTGGGAAGTGAAGCCTAGTGCTGAACTGAATTCCAAACCCATTATAAAATGTTAACTGAGCAAATTTTTCCATCAGTATCTGTCTTACTTTTTTACTGTTGGGACAAAATGCCCAATGCCCAACTTAAAGGAGGAAAGGTTTGTTTCAGTTCACAATGTGTGGAGGTTTCAGTCTAGTCAGCTGGCTCCCACACAAGGGAGGACAGAAGAAGGGTACAGCAGAGGAGAATCAATCCCTGGCAGTGGAGGCAGCCAGCAGGCCTCCCTTGTTATATGCCATCCAGGCTGCAAGCCTAGTGGTCAATGACACCCACACCCAGAGCGAGGCCTCAGCGATCTTACTGAATCTATTTAGCCACACCCAGAACTATGTTAAAACAATCAGAGTGCTGGTCCAGTTATTGAGCACCCTGTTTCAGTGAAATGTATCCATGGAGGTCTAGTTACATCCCAAAAGCCCACCTAAGAGAATATAAGGCTTTCAGGGAACAACTAGTATAAGCCGTAAAAGTTGTTATACTTAACATTTTACATTTGATATTTTACAAAATCTACCTTCATTAACTTTCCAACTATTTGGTGCTAATTAAGAACTTGACAGAATAAAGACATTTTTTCTTAATATCTTCATTTAATAGCCTTGAAGGGCACAAGATATGGAGTTAGATCCCTCGTACAAAAAAAAAACCAAAACAAAACAAAAAAACAAAAAAATTTTAAAAAACACGACAATATACAATTAAGTACAAAAAGATGCAGTTGATCTTTTTGTTTGAATTTTATATTTAAAGGAATGGGGAGGTATAAGCCTATAAGTATCTAAATTTGTAATGAATATTTTCAAACTCTCTCTCATTTTATTATCACCAAATCAATCAATTCTGACTTTGTGGGAGAGAGGGAAGAAGATACAGCCAGAACCCTTGTGACAAACTCCAATCTCCTGTGAGTCCCACAGCAAAAGGATAAACAACCAATAAACAACAAAACTGGAACCTTGAGAAAAAGGCTGCACCAAGGCTCAACCCTAGCATCTTTGAGCAGCAGCAGAAGGCAAAATGCCCAAGCTCACTGCATCTTTATTCAGAAACAGGCCTTCACACTCAAAATTCTAGCATGCATAAGGCAGGGCAGATGTCCACAATAATCCTTTTGCAATAATTCTTATGGCTGAAGATTGCAATAATCCCTGTACTTGAAGATCCCAGAGGGCAGGGCTGACACCACAGTCCAACAAATCTGTCTGCAGTTCCCGACATGACCTAATCAGTCTTACTGAGAGCTCTTAAATATATTCCCATTTTCTCTTAGAAAAGTCAATGACTTTCCAGTGCATTCTAGTCTTCTCCTCCTACCAGCTGCTTCTTTAGGAATAATTCTCTACAAATGTTGAAATTGTTCATTACTTGAACCTAATCTCTTACTCAACACTTGATTCTTACATCAGTACTGTTCACCAGAAAAACAATAAAAGACATATGTGAATTTTAGTTTTCTAGTAGCTATATTTTAAAAATTAAAGTAGATGAAATGTAATGATATATTTTAACACAATACATTGAAAATATTACTTCAATGTGTAATATGAATATTGAGATCTTTACTCTTTTTTTCTTGGTACTAAGTCTTCCAAACCCAGTATGTGTTTTTCATTTAAGCACATCTGAACTTGGACTAAACCCATTAGGTGTTCAGCAAGCAAATGCAGCTATTCCTTACCATACTGGTCAGAACAGCCCTAGATGACTAAACCTAAGCACTCCAGTGATTCCAAATTTATACACCCTGGTCTCTTCCAATTGCAAGATTAGTATATCCTAATGGCTAGTTGGCATCTTCTTTTAGATGACTCAAATGTATCCCACACTTAAATACCATCCATCTCAATTCAGGACCTAAAACATGGTCATTTTCAAATAGTTCTCATCCAAATAAATTGTAACGATTCAGGAATATAAACCTAGTACTTTGACACCTCCTTTGTCACTGCTATACTCAATCCATTAAAAAGTTCTGTCCATTCACCTCTTTCAAAGCAATCTACTGGCCTCTCTCTCTCAATCATCACCATTTACTTTTTTCCAGTTACATTTTCTTCACTGAAAAGATACCATAAAACTAAGTTTGCCATCTCTACCTTAACCATCCTATCTCCTGATTAAGAGTCAACTGATTTCTATAAAAAAAACTGATTTTCTACAGAATGAAAACAAAACAGTACACAAGGACTATCCTACATGGCCTAGCCCCTAAGTATCTCCTAGCCCCATCTTGCTGCTCTGCCCTTCTTTCTTTCCCTATGCCACCCTAGTCCTTCACACCTTTGTGCTCTCCAACCTCCATATAGCCATGTAAACTCTGCAGATGCTGTTCTCCTAGTACTTAGTCTAGTTGATTTCCCCAAAGCCTCCAGATCTTAGGGATGCATCTTTGACCACCATGAAGAGACCAAATTCCCCTCTCAAACACATCTGGAACAATGTCTCTGCTCTTTACTAGTGTATTTCACAGATGCAGTATGTTTGGACATGTAAGTAATGACTTTCCCTCCTCAAGACTACGTCGGATTATACTAAAGAAAACAACTGCCACAACACAATGCTCAATAATTATTTGTTTAACAGGCACACTGATGAATCTGCCACGTTTTTCCCTAGACAAACATCAGATGAAATATTAAGACATACACAACAAACCTTGGTTACACACTATTAGTACTGGAAAGCTTTCCAGCTTTTCCAGATCTGAGTTAACTGTTCTCAGATATGTTTTGAAACTGCCTCAATGAGTAAAATACCAGTTTATCGAAATGTTTAAATTCCCTGTCATTGATCTCTACACCTCAGCAATAAAAACAGTATTCTGTATACAGGAAGCATATTTACTAAATGTATTTTAGTACACATGTGATTGTACAGGGTTACCTATTTCTCTACACTGATTACTATAAAGATTAATCTTGAGTACCACATTAGAATAGCTATTTGTCTTTAAAGACCATAAAGCTGTAATACATGTGAGAAGGATGTACAAACATATGTATACACACATATGTGCATGTACACACACACACACACACACACACACACACACACACACACACACTCAGAGAAATGTGTTCATCAAGTATAGGAAAGAAACCTAAAAATGTTACAAATACTAAAGACTCTCTTACCAGCCCAGCAGCACAATGCAGTCCCTTCCTCTCCATCACAAGTGTGGGGTTTTTTGTTAAGTTTTTTGTGCTATCAGTAGTGGATTTTACAGTCTTTTTACTACCTTTCATTATTACCACATATTTCTTGCCCCTTTGTCTTCACTGTTAAATGGGTTCACAAGTATTTTTTTTTCAAATTTTATATGAAAACATTATGAGGAGCACAGTTTATTTCTTCTAAAAATTATCTATAAATACAGCTACTTCCAGATCCTAGACTTTTCAAAAAGTTAGAATTTTTAGGTTGCTGGGACTTAACAATAACATGATAAATCACAACACCAATATTCTTTTGTCAAAAGGAGAAAACATAGGATAAAATAAGTTGAGAAAGTCATATTTTTATGGTTTTTGAAATGTTACTATGCAATTTTTAGTTGAGTTAGCAAATGCTGCTGTGTGAAAGAAAAAAATTATTTTCAACCTGCTGAAGTAGCAAGTTTCTTTTTATACCTTCTTTATGCTTGAGGCAGTTAAGTCTAGAGGCAGTTGAAACTAGATTTATAGGTTAGTCACCAAAAAATCACTGCAGACAGAACCTTCAAACCTGAACAGTTCAACAAAACACAGTCCCCGTTCATTTTTAATTTACATTATCAACAGGAGCAGCAAGGCAATGCACAGCATATTTTAAGGCAGAAGGCCAACAAAGAATGCTACCTCTAAACATTGTAATTTTGTGAACAATATAAATGAGAGGGATAACTACAAATGTTCATTAAAAGAGTAGGAAATACTTTAAAATAGAAGGATGTTTCCAATACACTTTCCTGGAAGCCAAGTAAAAAGCAAAAGATATTTTTCTGTCTCCTTCAGCATCTAAAAAGTTGTGATAATGGTTCTAATCCTTTCCCAAAAAAGATATATTAAGAATATTCATGTCAAAATGGTATTCAGGGGCCAGGGATTTAGCTCAGAGGTTCCAGTGCCTGCTTTCCAAGTGTGAGGGCCCGCGTTTGATCCCCAGTAACCACACACAACAATGCCAGGCATGGAGACTCACATCCACCAGCAATCAGAACCATATACCACAGTGCTAGGTGAGGTGGTTCATGCTTGTAATCCTACCACTTAAGAGGCAGAGGCAGGAGGATTGCTGTGAGTTCGAGGATGAGCTCAGAGCCAGCCTGAACTACAAAAAAGCAAGATCCTGCCTTAAAACAAAAAAGGTAATGAAAAGATACTTTACAATATTAATAACAAAAATTTTGCATATTCCTTTATAAAAACTTATAAAGTACTACCACCATTCTCTACCACATTTTAAAAGATGACCTAGTCATAAGGAGTATGCTGTAACAATATGAAGGAAAAGTTCTGCTGCTCTTTACATAAACTGCTATTATCTAACAATTACCACTCATATCTTATAAGAAGGTATAGTCATATTGATGCTAATGCAAAGGCTGTATTATTGCTGCTACAAAAATGTTGCTTTTTACTTAAATCCAAAGAAGAAAAGTACAGAAGGTAGGCTGCAGAACAGGAGTCTAATTTTTTTAGTTTGATTATCAGTTTTTCTTGGAAGATGCTTCTGTGTAATAAAATGTGAAAGTAACACCTCCATCTGTAGACAAGTCAAAAGTTAGGAATTAGAACTTCCAGTAAAACGTCTTAAATTTGTTACACTTCTTTGCAGTGGCTACCTCAAAGAAAGTGCTTAGGACACACTTCTTCAAATAAGAAAGCAACTGACCCTGGATAATTCACAAAGTCATTGTGTTTCTTATTATCTCAACTTCTCCCAGTTGGTCTCCTCCAATACTATTTTTTAAAAAGACTTTGATAAGCTACAGACGTTCTTAGTTGTTCAAAGATGAAATGAAGGGAGGGAGTTAGGATTGTAGTTGGTACAGAAGCTGTCAGTACAGTGGCAGCACTAGTAATAACCTCCAAAGAGGCAACCCATAAGACAGGTGAATTCAAAGGGAATGAGAGAATAGCTTTGTGTTCCAGGACTCTGTCCCCCTTCCTTTCACGCTCTTCACAAAAACAAAAGACAAAACCCTGGAGCACTCTGTCGTTAAACTTTAGAGGTTAGAATACTATGGTTTCTCAGAAAATGCATTTTTTCAAAATAAAATGAAAACACTATATCTATTGCTACTTGGAATTTTAACATAAGCTAAATAAAAGCAAAAACCTACAATATAGTGCCTTATTTTTTCACATACTGTTAGCTTCAAAATATAAGCCTGGTGGGCAACCAGGTATAGAAAGCAGATTTCTGATTCTACTACTATCACCTCAGAACAAGTTTATGTATTACAAACAAACAAACAAAAAAAAAACAGAAAATTTACGTACCACAAGATGTGCTAATATAATTTGTCATTTTTTTATGTGTTCTTTTTGATCAACAATTTAAAAGTAGTCATCAAAGCTCAATGAAAATGAGTACTGAATCTTTTTAAAGATACTTGGCTTTGGTGTTGGTTTCACCACTTCTAACTATGCAAATTACTGATCTCCCATGCTTCAGTCTCCCTGAACACACAAAGAATTATGCTACTTAACACTAACTCTACGGGAAACACCCTTTCAAAAGTATAATCACAACTGATTAGGTCCTGTTCACCTGATCTGTATAAGAGACAAAAATAAAACGAGAAATGAGGAGATAAAAGATAGTTATTAGAAACAGACAAATCACCCTAATAAGGAATGAAGAAAACAAGGCAGAGTAATGCTCCATCTAGACAAATACAAAGTCAAATCTCTGGAAGTTATTCTAGGAATACAAGCAAACATCATAAAGCGCCACTTAGTGGCACTTTAGTGGCACTGTTTCAAACATAATCACTATACTGTAGACCTCCCTGAAACACTGAGGTTGAAGTCAGCAAAACTTAATCCTTTGTGAGTTACAGGCCACTAAGGATATAAACTCTGTATAAGTGGCTACTGTTGAGGTTATATATTAAAATACTATTTTTGTAGGGTTTCTACATTGAACACTAACAAAAAAAAATATGTACTTAAAGACAACAACAAAAAATAAACAAACAAGAGATTGGCCTTTTGTATCCTCCTAAAGGTCACATTGAAAAATCATAAGGTTTTCAGCACTAAATATTTCCTTAATCCTAAATCAAACCAATAGAAGAGACTTGTCAGCAACTCAGGTGTTTTAGCAATTATTTCTAGGTCCTACAACTAAAATAATTTAAGTACACAGAAAACTTTTTAACAAGTTCTTTTTGGTAAAATAGGATTTGTTAGTGAAAATAATAAAGAACCCCAATAGTAAAAGAAAAGTCAAGATACCAGAACTGGAATGATCAAAAGTCTACTGCCTTTTTGAGTCAGTGACACAGAGGAAGCACAGATTGTGGGAATAAAGAAACATGTAAACAGTTAACTTGCAATATAAAGTAGCAAAGGCTATAAAATAATACTGTTATAAATTTACAACAATCTAACTAAGTAAAGAGAGACTAAGATTCCTTAGAGATCGCATCTATGGAATTCTGACTGGTAGGGGATTCCCACGGTCAAATGTATCAGACTTTACTGAGAATCTACAAGGTTGTCAATCCTCTGATGATAGATAAACAGAAAAACAGGATAAGGTTCCACACCCTTTAGAAGCCTCTGAGTGCAAAGAATTCAAATTCAGCATATGTTTGGGATCCAAACAATGATACTTTTTCTACAGAAGACAAGGTTATGCTGGAAAATCGATTAAAAAAAAAAAACTGTAAGTGAAATCATGACTAGTTTAAAAGACATAAGGCTCAATCTAAAGAATGAAATTCAAAATAGATGATCCAAGATGATTTAAAACATTTGTGAAAAAACATTTGTGAAAAAAATGAAGAGATTACAGTTAAAAGAATAAAAATAAATCTGAATAAAGTGAATTTTAAACGAGATTGAACTCACAGCCTTCACACTAAATAGCTACTCAGACTTGCAATGCTCCTGTCTCAGCCTCCCTTGCAGGCTAGCGCCCCTAAACCAGGCTACAGCTTAATTTTATGCTTTATGTGCCAATGGAGTTGGGGGTGGAGCATGAGTTATTAAAAAGTCTGGAACCAAAATCCCTATACTCAACTCTGAATTCCAGCACTTTATAGCCGCGTTATTAGGCAGTTACAACTCCCCACCCCCACCCCAGTCTGCCTGCACCTGTGAAAGGGAGCAAACGAGGGCTGTCAGTAAAGCCAAGAAGCCTTTGGCAAAACACAGGTGTTGCTTTATCACTGTACTGATCAAAAACTTCTTTCTCAAAATCAAATTCACATCATTTAGGTGGTGGAAATGTGTGGAGCCTACTTTCCTTTCTGGTCTTAATCTCAACATCCTCCTACTTTCCTGAACTACGGATCTAGTACCAGTTTTACAAACAATAAGCACTTTACGGTCTAGAAGCCATCCCTAAGAAATAAACTCAATTCCCTAGTACACTTCTCCTTTTAGCGTTTACCACCACTACTTGTGTTTGATCCTTCGATGCCTCCCTCTCACTTCTAAGGCAGTAATTTCAGAGAAGAGGGGTCAATCACCTTTATCCTCCTGACCACCCAAGTGTGTATGGAAGGTTGGGGAAAGCTTTCACTAAATTGAATGTTTATAACTCTAAAGGCCTCAGTTGCAGAAACTGCTTCGGATTCTAACCTCTGGATACCGAACGCCTATAAAATTGAAGACAATACCATCCTTTCAAGAAAAGTTATATGGATCACCCCACACATCGCCCCCAGAGTTGACACTGCGGTCAATTTCGCTCCAGAAGTTGTGTGTGCTGTGGAGAGCAGCCCCACATCGGCCCGTGCGGAACTTGGAAATAGGGAGAGAGAGGAGGTGGCTCCCTTCAACTTCCAGCGGCGGGCTCGGCCGCGCTCGCCCCTCGTCCCGCTGCAGCGCCCCGAGGTGCAGGTCGTCCGCGCGGCGGGACTCGGGCCTGCGCCGCCGCCGGGGCGCCGCGCTCGCCTCGGACCCTGCCCGCGGCCCTGGCCTCCCCGGGGCCCGCCGCTCGTCGCCCGCCGCCGCCAGGGCCCAGTCCACGGTCGCCGCCACCGCCGCCGGCCCCGGAGGAACGGGGTCTCGCAGGGCCCAGCGCGGGACCGGGGGCGGAGCCGGCCGAGGGCCCCAGCAGACGCCGATGGCCGGCGGCGGCCTCCGCCCACCCAGACGCGCACCCATCGCCCGCCCCAGCCCGACCCGGACCCCCGGGGCCCGGCCCGCGGCCCGGCGGGACGCGCCACTTACCAACCCGCCTGGGACAACAACGCGCCGGGGACCTCGGCCATCGCAGCTGCCTGGGCCGGGGCGACAGGGGGCTAGGGTGGGAGCGGGAGGGACGCCTCCTACTAGAGGCCAAAAAAAGAAGAAAAAGGAAAAAAAGAAAGAAAAAAAGAAAAGAAAACTCCTCCGGTCGGCCTCACGACTGGGCATGCTCAGTGCGCCGGGCGCTTCCGCGTGCGGGTTCCGCTCGCCGCGTTTTCCGAGCGGCCGCGGGGGCCGGGCCGGGACGCTGAGCGGGGCGCGGGCCGCAGCCGGAGGCCGCACCTCGCCGCCCACAGCTGTTGTGTTTCGGTTGGGTTTGCGCGCGTGTGTCACTTTCCCGGGCTGCACCCTCGGAGCTGGTGGAGAGGCGCTTTGTAAGCGGAAAGCGAGGCCGGAGCGGGTGGGACGGCGCCGACAGGCCGCGCTGTGTGTGGTGAAACCGAAGCTGTCCCGGGCCTGTCACATCTCACGGGAGAAAAGTTTGCTTCTGCTCAGGACTCGCGCCATTCACCTCCCCTGTGGTCCGCTGGGACTCAGAGGAAAGAATGCAGGTGGGGCTCCGCGTCCCCACTGGGAGACCGCACAGTCAAAAGGAGTCAACTCCGCTTAGAAAACGTGTGGGAATCGGACGGTTGAGTCAGTGTTTTTCTCGTCGCTCTCCCTTCGGGAGGGCCACATGCCCGAGCCACCCTTGACCTGAGCGCTGGCCCTGCCAGGCCAGCTTCCCATAAGCCGCCGGCTGAGGCGCGCAAGGGCCGAAGCGCCGGGTGCGTCCCGAGTGGGCATGCGTGGGGACGCAGGCGAGGCGCGGAGGACACTCCAGCGCGATTGGGCAGCCAGGAGTCACGCTGGCCAATCAAAGAGGAGCAGTCGCAGGGCGCCTGGGTGGCGGCCCCGGGGATACGCTCCTTGAAAGTTAGCGCCTGCCTATTTCCAAGCCAGAGGAAAAAAGAACCACGTAAGTGTCACTGTCCCCAGCTGATGAGTTTACGTCACACACTGCCTAGAACTTAAAGTCACTTTAATTCGCCTTGTCTGAGGCCCTCGTCACAATTACACACTTAGAGCAGAAGCTGCAGAATAGGCAGGGGCCGTTCTTGGAAATAGAAAGTTGGCTGTTAGCAAAGGGAGATTATTAACCAGAGTAGAGTTAAAAGTTTCACAAGTTAAAATTTTCTCATCTTAACTGAGGTATTCTCTTGAGCCTTAGGCATAGTGTAAAATCGTGGTGCCTCTTTTGGATCATCAGATCTGAAACTTGTTTCCAGGCTTTCCCCCCCCCCCCCCCCGGTATCTGGGGTCTGTACCTCAAGACCTGGCCTGGCACTTGCCGGGCAGGTGCGGCACCACTCCAAGCATTTTCAAAATCAGACGTAACTGCATCTTCCTCCTCTTCATTTTACAATTTAGTCAATGTATTAAGGAACCAGAAGAAAATAAACCATATTAGAAGTAAATACTTTTAAAAAACCAATTTTCTACTATCGATGGGTGATTAAATAGAATGTTCTTTTATATAGTTGTATTTTGAAATTAGTATAACTTGTTAACTATGAAAATGATATACTGTCCCGTCTACAGCCATACCATCCTGAACGTGCCCGATCTTGTCTGAAAATGATATACTATCCCAATCACCAGGATTCCTCAGGATAACTGAAAAGTCTTTTGCACATTTGTTTCCATATGCAATTTTATTCAATAAAAACTTAACCTATCATGATCTTGTAACTTCAATAAGATGCTCCGCACAACGCTTAATTCCTATACTTTAAGGAAAGACATTCTATGAAGAAATTTGGCATAATGTAAGTATCAAAATAAATAATGACAATAACTGATTCCATACATACAGTTTTTAGTGTCTGAGTTCAGCGTGACATACACAAAACCAAGAAACCACGACAGGGTGAACCCTCTGCCCCCACACTGCCACATTATAAATGTTGAACAAATAATAGACAAATCATAGTTTTCAAACCACAATTGATTGGGGGAAAAGTTTAGAGTTCACCAGAGGATTCCAAAAGCCATGAGGTGAAAAATTGAAGGAGTGCAGGAGTCTCAAAGAATCAAGCCATGAGTATTACAAAAGGAAAAATGTGAATTTACCTTTAAATAAAATCCTGCTTTAGTCGTCAAAGCTAGAATCACAATGCAGCAATCTTATGTCATGTTCTTGATCATGTAATGCAGTGAGACATAAACATCACTTAAGAAATATTTTTGCCCAGAGTACTTACCATGAATTTAATCAGACTTCTGCAGAGTAGCTCGCAGCCAACAGCTGGACTGTCAGCCCCCTGGCACATTCAGCATTGTGTGGGGACATTTCTGCTTCTCACAACCTGAAGAGGGTAGATGTTCATTGTATCTGATGGGTAGAGGCCAGGAGACAGTTCTGTCATCTCAGCAAAGACTTATCTGGTACAAAAGGTCAACAATGGCAAGGTTGAGAAACTCAGGTCTAGACAGAAACACAAATTTAAAGGATATATGGGGGCTATCAGAACAAGCTAGATATGAAAACACAGAGTGAAAAGTCCAGAATATGGCATATTGTATAGCACAGCATAGAGTATTGAAATGAGCCAATGTAAATCAAAGGAGAGGGAAGGAAAGAAAAATTTCTTCCAAATTAAAAAAAAATGTGAACTGGGACATGATAGTTGCTAAATAAATTATTTGTGGACTAAATAAATGGACTAACTATAATTATATTTTAAAAGATGCAAGAAACATGAAAAATGGGCCAGGGATTTAGCTCGGTAGTTCCAGCACCTGTCTTGCAAGCACAAGAGCCGGGTTCAGATCCCTCGTAACCATATATAATACGGGCCAAGGAGACTCACTCCCAGCAGCAGTCCTTTACCACATGCCACAGTGCTGGGCGTGGTGGCTCACGCCTGTAATCCCAGCACCCGGGAGGCAGAGGCAGGAGCATTGCTGTGATGTGAGTTTGAGGCTGAGCACATGGCCAGCCTGAACTACAAAGTGAGACCATGTCTCTAAAAAAAAAACCATGAAAAAAATCCTAAACCTAAAAAATATAAAGATAATTATTTGTGACCTATTGCATAAATTTGAACATAGACTGGACACTGGATAGTATAATGGAATTATGGTGTGATAATGCCATTAGCGTTGTTCTTACTCCTGGAAATTGTATGCCAAAATAAAGTGTGTCTACAACTTACTTGCAAATGATCCAGGCATAGGGGAATGCAAATATACAAAACTTTCAAAAATATAAATATATACGTACACATATATCATAAAAATATGAGAAATTATTAAAAATAGATAAATTGGAGAGTCTGATCCTCATTTTTTAAAAAATTCTATAGGTTTGAATTGGCTCAGAAAGCTAAAGAAAACATGAGTTGTACTAGTTCACATCAAAAATTTTAAATTGACGAAGTGTTATGTAAAGATGTTTGTCATGAAAAATAACAACCATGTAAATGAAAATGTGTACTTCATCTTTAATTAGATAAATCACTGATTTATAGAAAACATAAAGTTTACAATGAACTGAAATTGAAAGAAATCCTAGAGCTGGGGATTTAGCTCAAGTGGTACCGCACCGCACAGGACTTCTGGTTTGATGTCTAGTACTGCAAAAAAAGAAATCCTAAGGATAGCAATGGAGCTTTGTTAGAGTCAAGAAAACAAAAAGGAGGAATTAAATGTTTGGAGTCCATGGTATAAGTTAAAAGAGATAGACTGAGTATTCACATCTCTTTTACCTTACAATTTCAGTGATGAAAATGTCTCTCAGATTGAAAAGAACAGAAGAATATAGGTAAGTAGGAATTGAAGCCACAATTCAAAATGAGACCCTTTGAGGTACTTTCATCCATTTATTTATCCAAAGAATATTACAATAAACTGAATGACACACATGTATGTACATATTTTTTCCAACAAACTCTGCAGTGATGCAAATCTCTACTATGCAGTATGATACCCACTGGCCGACTGTGGAGAATACATCAGCAGTCATTAAGGACTGGACATACAGCACAAATGTATGTCCTCATATGTCTGGGTGTGTATACAAGTATATGTGCAAAAGTAAAAATATATATTGAGGGACACACAGCAAACACATGATTGTGTGGAAGTGAAGACAACTAACGAAGTGGATCTGAATGTATTTACCAAAGAGAATGTTTGCTTTATCCTTAGTTTCTTTCTTTAAATGAAATTTGAAGATGATATGACAGCATATTAGTTATTATTCTAGTGTTATATTTCAAATACTTCAGAAAAGCAAGTTGCAACACTTGTTTATGGGTACTTTTATAACACTCTAGTATTTTCTATGATATATTGTTAGGTTGCTAATGTGAGTAATATAACAAATTAGAAGAATAAATCATGTGAAAAGACAGAAAGAAGTATGCTATAGTACCTTGATAAATTTGAGACTCATCAGGAAGGAAATTTAAACTTGTGCTCGTCAAACCCAGAATGTAGTCCTAGAACTAAGAGAGACAATATCTATTTATTTACTAATGAATCTCAATCTTAGGACAGTCCAAGAAGGACCAGAGTGAGTCTCCAGGACGGAAGGTATTCATGAGTTATTTAAAGGTTGAATTGTTGTGAACGTTATGAGAAGGAATTTAAGTGGTTAAACTGATTCATTGGCTTTTGAACGATTTTCTAAGATTCCAGGGCTTATTGCAAGGAGCCGCTGGGAGGGCAGTAGAGGCAGGAAAAGATGTCAGCAAGTCGTGCGGCCTCCTAAGGGCAATTGTGGGTTCATCCCTTGGGAGTTTATAGTCAGTATGAGGACAAAGATACTAAAATATTTATGCATGGTTAGTTAATTATTACAGTTGTGATAAATGCTAAAAAGATATCCAAAAACCCTGAGCTTCGCATGGGGATTTAGCTCAGTGGTTCCGGCACCTGCCTTGCAAGGGCTAGGTCCTGAGTTTGATTCCCAGAAACCACATACAATAATGTGGACTCACACCCACCAGCAATCAGACCACATTCCACAGTGCCGGGCATGGTGGCTCACACCTGTAACCTCAGCACTTGGAAGGCAGAGGCAGGAGAATTGCTAGTTCAAGGCTGAGTTCAGGACCAACCTGAACTACAAAGTGAGACCCTATCTCAAAAAAATAAATAAATAAATAAATAAAAACAAAAACCTTAAGCTCATTTGATACTGTGAATTCACATTTTCATTACTAAAATGACAGGTTTTAACTACCTCAATTTATGTTATGTATTTTATGCATATCCATGAGTGAGGTTATTGTCTATATACTGCATTCAAATATCATTTTAAGGGCCAGGGATTTAGCACAGTGGTTCTGGGATCTGCCTAGCAAATGCAACGTCCCAAGTTTGATTCCCAGTAACCACATACCATAATGCTGGGCTTGGTGACTCATGCCTGTAAGCCCAGCACTTGGGAGGCAGAGGCAGGAGGATTACTGTGAGTTCGAGAGTGGCCTGAACTACATAGCAAGTTCAGGGCCAGCCTGAACTACAAAGCAAGATCGTGTTCCCCCCCCAAAAAAAAATATGTATATATACACACACACATATATACATATACATATATACATATATATTATATGTATACATACACATGCACACATACATGTATATGTATACATACATATGGGTATATGCATATACATGTGTCTACATGCATATATAGGTATGTATAATTTTTTTTAAAAATGTATTCACTGGGTCAGGGATGTACCTCAGCAGCTCTTCGCTTGTCTGGCATGTGCAGGGTCCTAAATTCAATTCCTGATACTGAGGGGAAAAAATGGGGCGAGGGGATGTAGCTCAGCAGTGTAGCATCTGTGTAAGGCCCTGAGTTTGAATCCTAGTACCTCCCAAAAAATATATTTACTTAGGCTCTAAAAATGGGGAAATAGCAGCAAAAAAAAAAAAATAATCTGGATCTTTTAACTGACAGTGATTTTATTTTAATCATTTAGGAAGAAATTGTCTTTTATTAAATCAAATAATGGCTTTTAACAATTACTAAGCAGTGTAACAATATATAACTGGCCATAAGTACAACAAAATGTGTTCTTTATAAGTGCAGAAAAGACTGAAAGGGTATGTGCATAAATAAAAGTAGTGTGTAACTCTGAGTGGCCATAGGAATGATTTTATTTCCCTCCTTAGGTGTATGCTGATTAATTTGTGTGTCAGTTCAGCAAAAAATGTCCAGATATCTGGTAAAATATTATTTCTGGTTTTCTCTCTGGAGATATTTCTGGAAAACAGCATTTGAATCAAGAGATTGACTAAAGAATATGGACGAGGGCTAAGGATTTAGCTCAGTAGCACTGAACCTGCCTCATAAGCACAAGGTTCTGATACAAAAATATATATATATATTTTTTAATATATATATATAAATTGTATATATATATAATATATATATATGACTGGGAATTATTCATTTTGTTGGGAAGTGAAACAAAAAGGTGCAGAACTTGTGACTTCTTCCTTACCTTTAAGGAGGACACCATCTGCTTGTGCCCATGAACATCAGACTTTCCAGTGCTCTGGCCTTTAGACTTAGACTGAATCACATCACTGTCTTTTCAGAATGTCCACCTCATCGACAGCAGATCATGAGACTTCTTAGCTCCTATAATCATGTAAGCCAAGTCCCACCGTAAATCTCCTCATATTGGTTTTGTATTTCTGGATAACCCTAATACAAAATGTCTTTATTAATTAGCATGTATTGCTCCTAAAAATATAAAGCCATTAAGAGTATGGCAGAATGCATTTGTGTATCACATTTCATTCTATGAAAGCTTAGGTTCACATATATAAGTAATATGATTGGCAACTGTATCTATTTCAAGATCTCTATTGTTAAGGCTTTATCTTATATAATACAATATTTTTCATGATATATATTCTATATTCTCATTGTTATTCACAGTGGATATTATGAGTTATATTTATGTATTCAAAAAACTATTTCTATAGTGTGATATTTAACCTAGATGTCCCCCATATCCTTTTAACTAATCATTTCTTACTACTCACTATTTCACATACCTTTTCTAGTTCATAGAGCATTTCTAAATCTGGACTAATATTGCTTTGCTGTATCAAGTTGAAGTTCAGTAGACTTTAGACATATAAATTCTGATTTCAGTAACACTTAACTTAAGCAAAAATAAAGAGAACATCTAAGAATACATAGGATTCCACAGAACACCACAGCACAAAACCTACCAGGATCTTGGACTCAGTAACTGAAAATCACTAGACTGATTGGGGAAAATTCTGTCTCTACATCTCTATCGTTTCCTTGCACATCCCGTTCATTCTTCTTCTGTCATAGTTTCCATGGCCGTGTATGTCTGGGGCTCCTGAGTTATATATTACAGAGAGAGACTAACTCTCTTGATGGTATGACATGGATAAGGGCTCTACTCCATGTTCAGGCAACATGGTCAGAGGATTGTTTATATAAAATCCAACATTCCTTCTGAAAGATATAATCAAGAAAGTGATTTGCCTAAGTAGAGACTCTAGAAGTTATCTACTTTGAAGGAGTTCCTTGTAAGGTATGTAAATCAAAAAAATTAATAGTATATTTAAAATTACCTAGAGGACCAGTCATATACTCTTCTAAAATAAATCAACACAATTTAGTATATCTTCTTGATTCATTTTGATTTCTTTTATTTACCTTTATTGACATAAAGATCGGTCACTTTACAACATGCCTTTTTAAAAGTATGTGTACATTGTAAGGCTGTGTACATTTTAGCTATTCATTTGAAGCAGTGAACTTTGTTTTATCCCTTAGAGCCACTGAACTTACCTTTTCAACTACTTAGGACAGAGATGAAATCTCTTTTGTGTTCACAACATGATCTAATACATTGAACAGAATGATCTGTTAAAGAGAAGCAGAGTATGACCCCCAAAACCTTTGTAGACTTTTAGTGGAATATGTAGTTAATGAAATTTGCAGAATTAGTTCTGTGATTTTCTTTTTCTTCTGAATTACCATAGTCTAATTGTTTTCCAAACCATTTGTTCTCTTCAGAGCTTGCCATTAGTGTCTCACTAGCATGCAGCCTCCTCTTCCGCTCTTACCAAGAACTCAGCCAGTGTCAGTGTCCTGGATGATTGGTACTTAGCCATCTTTTAGCCACTGTTTAATTCATATGAACCAATTTCAATTAATTTTAGAGTTAATGTTTTACAAGAAACTACACAAAAGAAAATTTGAATATGCTTTATTGTGTGCCTTCTTTTTTCAATCAGTGTTAACTTTCCCTTTTAGAGTGGTCCATTAACTAATGAAACTCTAAATATAATAGCTATGTTTTGTTATAGCCTATTTCATCTACTCTTCTGTTTTCTTGAAGTATTAGGAAATTTGGGCTGTATATAAATGATCTTGTTGATGAGTCATTTTTCATTAAATAGAGAAACAATAGAGCCAGGATCTCAGAGTGTTCTGATTGCAAAACCATATGCACTGGATTCCTATATCCAAAATAAACCGAAGAATGATATGATCCTTAATAGGAAGAAGCTTAATGTGTTGGTTCTAAATTTAAATCTGTGTCTAACGTGACAAGACTTGCTGGTTATCAAGTAGAGATTTTTCCTATAAACAGATGAAGAGCAGATTTAAAGATACATTTTTTTTAAATCATCCTACAAAACATTGCTAAAACCTTAAAAGTGAATTGGCTTCTGAAAAATAGTTTCACAACTGAAAAAAAAAATCCTCAAAGATTGAGCCTAGAGAACATTCACAGTAAGTAAATAATAAGGAACAAGTTCCAAAGAATGTGAGAAGCCACAGACAACTCATTAGAACTGTGAGAGATGACAAAAGAAAAATACAGGTGAGTTGCTAAAATGAATAAAATTAATTAAACTAAATGTATCTGCCTCTTGACCTGTAGATGAGCCTTAATAAAATACATATCTGTATTGTGCATCCCCCTTCCTTATCCCATCTTATATATCAGTATCCACATTACTATCTTTTTAATATCATCCCAACAATATTTTAAAGAGTGTTAAATATTTTCTAAATGAAAAGAAACAAGATCATAAAGGTAAACCTTTTCAAAGTAGCAGTGCCATTCAGTGATGAAGTCGGGATTTAAATATATGTCTGTCCAGCACATAGACCATCCTCCTAACCAGTGCATCCATCTTAAAACAGGAAGCAGATACAGATGGAGGTCATCTGTAGTTAGGTGGACATGACCTTAATTGACACTGTTACATCAGTCACAGAGTGAGAGAGTTATCTACTTTTCAATCATTAAGTTTAATAGCCTCAAAGAGGAAGTTTCCATTTGAAGAAAGTATTGCTGACATCCCTCTAACACTTAGCAAGCTGCATTTTAGACAAAGAAATAATAGGTCTGAGATCAAAACCCTCCATAGAACTATAATTGAATGACATTATTCTATTTTGTTCTCCTTATTTTCATGTCCTTTATTTTCATTTTGTTCTACTTAATTTCTACTTATGACAAGTTATTTTGGTTTTCCACTTATAATGGTTAATAAAATTTCCTGTCTAAATATATATGTGTTACAGTTTTTAGAGACTGTTTAGAAACACATTAAGTACAAAACACAGGAAGTATGTGGAAGTTGCAAAATTCTGAGACTGGCTATAGACAATTAAGTTTAGGGAAGAGTTCATTATTAAACAGCTTTTCTGGGAAATGCTGTTATAGCCTTAGTGCTGGGGACAGATTATTTATCTCTCCTCTCTCCACTCCTGTGACTCTATAGCACTCGCCAAATCCTCCAGGTGATTATCTGGCTGTCCACCTTCCTTCCTGCCTTCTTTCTTTCCATCCTTCCTTCCTTCTTCCCTTCCTTCTTTCTTTTCTTCCTTCCGTCCTACCTTTCTTTCTCCTTCCTCCCTTGCTATTTTACTTTTCCTTCCTTCCTTCCTTCTTCCCTTCCTACCTTTCTCTGTCCTTCCTCCCTTCCTATTTTACTTTTGTTTCCTTTCTTCCTTTCTTCTTTCCTCCTATTTTTTTTTCTTTTTGTTCACTGTGTCAGAGCCTTAGGTGGCATACTGTACTTCCAAGGGGTATTTCTAGACCAAAAAATGTTGAGTAAGGTCTGAAATCAGCTCACACAATTCAACTTTCTCCACTGGCTTTCCAGAGCTAAAAATAAAAGACCTTTGACAACAGCCAGGAGTCATCTCTTCTAATTTTTCTGTTAACTACCAGAAGCACAATTTTCTACACTTAGAGGGAGTAAAGCGGGTTTCTTGCCTGAAATATCTCAATAATAAGTAAAATATGACTGTTACATTCCAAGGCTTGTGGTTTTTGCTTTTATTTTAAAGCTCTCTCTGCTCATTCAGAACTACACAATAATATGCATGTTGAAGTTCTTTGAAAAGACCTACAGACAAATCATCTGATGCAGAAGAGTATTGTGTGTGCAGGGATTAAAAGAGGCATCAAAAAGAGGTGCCTCTGTTCAGTTAGTACAATTAAAAAAAAAAAAAAACTTGGCTCCTAACTCCCTATGACCCAAATAGTAGTTCTTACCATAGTTTGTACTTTTTATTGTATTAGCACATGAAAACCTTAACCACAAAGTTACTAGTGTGTTTGCAGGTTTCAGGGCCAGCTGTGGGTCTGTACCTCAAATCTTCATTTTGTAAATGAAGAAACTAAGGCTCAAATATGCATAATTGTTCAATGGCAGAGCTTAAACTGCGGACACTTTGTACACCTTCCATTGCCTACTAGGTCCTCTAGGTCCTACTCTACTCACACAAACTTTCCAACTGTACTTTTGCAAAATTTTGTGATATTTTCTAACTTTCAAAGCCACCCTTGATACAAGGTGGCTTGAGGAGAGTTATGAAATGTTGAGTGTGGGAAAACCAAATGATAAAGTAGTAATCAGGACATCCAGATTTTAAAAAGCTTATGGATCTTTGAATTCTAACAGCAACAA
Organism: Petromus typicus; assembly: GCA_004026965.1. Taxonomy (NCBI): domain Eukaryota; kingdom Metazoa; phylum Chordata; class Mammalia; order Rodentia; family Petromuridae; genus Petromus; species Petromus typicus. Next base: position 37,272 of record PVIR01008088.1, read on the forward strand.
CAAAACACCCATGAAGATATTTTCAAATATAGGTAAACTTTTGTTTTTGTTTATTTGTTTGTTTTTTGGTAAGGGCAAAGGGTTCATTAAGCTCTCAGGATAAAGGGTTCAGCGCCTAATTGTCTGGCTCCAAGGCCAAGTGTCACATGGCAGAGATGCCTTCACAAAGGAGAAACTCCTCATGGTGCCGGAAGGTAACAAAGCAACAAGGAACATTAACTGTATCTTTCTGCCTCTTTTACCTCATGCAACTATCAGAATTAAGGGAGAGTCAAATCAATTACTCACATGTAATGGTTTAGTAATCACACACCTTTATGCTCAGCAACACACATTCCAGATTCAGCCTGTGCTGAAGAAGGAAAGCCCCATCTCATTCACATGAAGCTTTGAGGGGACATTTAAACACAAACTGTAACATTCCACCCTGGCCCCCAAAGACTCATGCACATCCCTGTATGCATAATAGCATTTAGTCCATCTCCAAGAGCTGCCAACATCCTAACAATTTCAGCATTGCTGAAAAGTCCATATCCAAAGTCTCCTCTGAGATTTAAGGCAAACTCTTAGCTGTAAGTCCCTGTAAAATGACAGAAAGTTAAACATTTCCAACATTTAATAGCACAAGGTAGACATTACATTAAAGGTTACAAATAAGAGGATACAAAGGAATGGGACCAAAGCAAGTCCAAAATCCTGCAGGGTAAACATGAAAAAACCCTCAGCTGCAGTTGCAGCATCCCCAGCAATCCATGGCAAGCTGTAGACTCCGAAGGCCTTGGGTGGCTCTGCCCCTGTGGTCCTCCTGTGGCTGTAGCTCCCATGGCTTCTCTGAACTTCACTGTACCTTCGGATTGACACTCACACCTTCACATGCTGCTCTCTTGGGAGCATGCTGCCTGGCCTCCCATCCCTTCTGAAATCTGGGTGGAAGCCTTCCTAGTGCCACAGCTCTTGCATCCTGCACCTAAAAAGAGTACCATGTTGAGGATACCAAGTTCTGCTGGAGCAGTAGCCTGTCTTCCCTCTCTCTTGGCTGTGGGATGCAGCACCTTTGAGCTGCCACCATTCTGGAACATAGAACTAAGGAGCTCTCTTCTCAAAGCAAAGCCTTTCATTTTTGGCATAGGTAAAATTTTATTTCTAGTACTGGGATTCAAACTCAGGAGGTAAATATGTTTGTAAAGGGTGAAAATTGAAGAAATTTCATGGTGTTTCTGGTTGACTCAGAGTGAAAGAAAAGATAATAATTCAGTCGTTCAGACCAAAGATCCCAACAATTCTGCAATACCCTTCAAAATTCTAAAAAGTCAAATGAAATCATTGCTAATTAAATGTTAATTATGGATAATTTATTAATGTGATCAGAATTTTCACATGCCTTATCTGCCCACAGGTTCACATGAGGTTATGTTAACATTTATACTCAGATTTTATTGTCACTCTTCACGACATAGCCACAGGATTTAAGCACCACCTTCTAAGACTCCTCCCTCCCAGAATGAATTGTAGTTTAGCAAGGATTCCTCAGGAGCTGGGTGATGCAGGGGGAGCAATATTCTCCTCTCTTTTCTCTTTGGCTTTGTTCCTGTCCACTGCTCACAACCCACTAGAGGAAAGTACCTGGGAATTATAATTGCTGACCTGACTTCTTTGGAAATGTTTTTCCTGCTTAGGGGATTGTCTGTTATTACCTCGCAAACCTTCACAACTTCAATGTGTCAAGCTGCATTGTTTCCTCCACTGGGTCTGTGTATTCAACAGGGCTCCTTTCCAAATTCCAGTCATGCTTGAGTCACCTGGGACACAGAGCAGCTCTAATCACTCCGTGGTCTCAGGGATTCCTTTTGAAACAGCTTGTGCTTTAGCTCGCTGGTGTCAGAGCAGCTCAGCTAAGCAATGCAGGGCTCAAATGCGGGCAGCACACCATCTTGCCGGAGCTGCCCCACTGTGCACCTCGCATGGCAGGTCACAAACTGGCACAGTTTTCAGACACACACACCCACATCTTAAACATTTTTAACATCTTTCTTCAATATGAGATTCAACAATTCAAAATTTGTGTATATAGATAGGGCCAGGGGTTTAGCTTAGTGGTTTGGGCCCTTGTCTTGCGAGTGTAAGGTCTGGGGTTCCATCCCTGGTAACTGTAACCATATGTCAAAATGTCGGGTGTGGTGACTCACGCCCACCAGCAATCAGTGTCACATACCACAATGCCAGGCGTGGTGGCTCACACCTACAGTCCCAGCACTCAGAAGGCAGAGGCAGGAGGATTGCTGAGTTCAGGACCAGCCTGAACTGCAAAGCGAGACCCTGTCTCAAAAAACTAAAAAAAAAAAAAAAAGTGTATATAAAAATTGTCATGTTAAGTGCAGATGGATAGTTTTAAGTACAGTAGCTTGTTTTTGTTTGTTGGGGGTTTTTTTTGGTATCTTGCTAAATTGCCCAGACTGGCCTTAAACTCACTATCCTCTGGCTTCATCTTCCCAAGTAGTTGGGTTTGTAAGCATGCACCACTGTTGCCTGACTTAAGCTTCTTTCCTAATCAATGATCAAAGAAAGCCACATTTAGGATTTAGCTCAGTGGCAGCACACCTGCCTGGCAAGCACAAAGTCCTAAATTCAATTCCTATACCAGGAAAAAATAATTAAAAGACATTTTATATTTGCAAAATAAAATAATACAGAATGGAGATTCAGCAAACTTGTTTTCAGCCCTTGACATTGGAATAGCCAATCGAATGACTCCACTCAGATAATTTATTTCTCTGGCACTGTATTCTATGCAAAGGATTGCATATAAATTTATAAATTTAAAAACATATAAATTTAAAAATTTCTGTAGTCTCCTACTTTCAGAATTTCAAATGAAATTTACTATTTGAAAGCATTAGTAGCTTGCCTAATGATGTTTTCCCTAGATAGAGGCACCAACATCTATCTCATCCCATGCTCATCTTTCAGTGTGACATCCCAGAACAGATAAAGTTTATGTTTCCTCCCTTTGGATTTGTAAAATCTTTTTTACTATTAGAGAGAGACAGAGATCCAAATTCAGATTGCTCAATTGCTTAAACTACATTATAAAAGAAAAAACAACTGAATAGTCTTGTTCTCCCCAACCCCTCCCCCGCCCCTCCTCTCTGTCTCTCTGTCTCTGTCTGTCTCTCCTCTCTCTCTCTCTCTCTCTCTCTCTGTCTCTCTCTCTGTATCTATCTGTCATCTACACAGCTTCCTCACTACTTGCCCCTAGGACCCAGCCTATGTATTGTGAGGAGGCCCAAGTGCCACAGAGGACAACTGTGGGTATTAACAGCCTGAAGCCCTATTTTGGCCCCCAGTTAGGCCACACATTTGAGTGAATGAACCTGCAGATGATTTGAGATTCAGCCTTTGAATTTTCCAGATGCCATGGAGTAGAGAAAAGCTGAGTTCACTATTTCCTGCCTGTTTCTTGATGCATAGGAGTTATTTGATAGAATAAGTGATTATTATTGTCTAAAGACATTTAAGTTTTGGGTAATTGATGAAGCAGCCCAAGTAACCTGATACTATGTAGATCGCCTCCTCTCTACCAGCACTGTTGCTAAGCATCACATTGGTTTCATTTCCCTTAGTCTGCACTATTCCTCTATATTTGCTTATATGTGTATTATTAGATGCATATGTCACTTAATTATGCTGTTTTTAGCACTAATGCAACTCCTAGCTATATCATTGTCCCTTGAGAAAAATAACTAATATTTTAGGATGTTTGATTTCCTGCTACTGTTTCCAGAAATGCTTATCTATAAGGCTTAATTCTACAAAATTATCAATGTAGTTTTTTTTCAAATTCAATTTTTAAAAAAAGAAATTATAAGCAACATTTTGTAATATTCTACCTCTTCTTTCATCATAACTAATATCAATTTTTCTTAAACATTGTTTAATAAGTTTAAACAAGGGGCATTTATTTCAATGGAAGTCAGTCTTTTAATTTTTTAAAAAATATATTGTATGCCTAATTTTAATGTATTACAGAAATGCAGCTGGATCTTACAGCTAAAATTGGAATAAGAAACCTTTTTCCCCTACTCAATTTCTGTTGTGCAAAAATTAAAGTAGCAATATAGAAACATAGTAAAGTTTTATATTTTATATAAGTATTGTTTTATGTCTTTAATTTTATGCATTAATTATGATTGGTGCCAATTAGTATGGGACATAAATATTAGTTTATAATAAATATTATACAAAGGGATTGCAAACATTATTATTATTATTGAAATACTTGGGGTGAAAATCCATACTGAGTTCAAGGCAGCGATTCAAATTGCTTTGTTTTATCAGTCATCAACAAATGGAACAGATGCAGTATTTTGTTGACAGATAATATTCAGTGGTGTATTGGATCTTGAGCTAGAAACACTGGTGAATATTAAAGTCATAAATAATTCAATCCTTTGTAGCATCAGTGTATGACCTCGAAATGACCCTATTCAATCTGAAGCCACTGTAATGGCCCAAAGTTCGGCAAGGCCAAATCATACCCTGCCATATATAGTAACACGCCATAATATAGAGTTTCAGCAAAGAAAATACAGTTAGCATAATAATGAGGCATTAGCCGAAATGCATACAGAGTTGTTGACCTGAAACAAAAAATCCACAGAAAGGATATGTTCTGAAGGATGCTGACAAAGTAATTAAAATAACTAGAGAAATAGACATAGCTTAAAACTTAGCAAGTTGTGAGTCCTGTCTTAGTCACTTAACCTCTAACTTATGCTCCCTGATCACAGGCCATTTTAATATTCTATTATCCAACAGAGTAAATCCAAAGACTTGCTGTATTTAATTCCAGCGGCCCTATCACCAGCACCTCTACCCCATACCACACATTGTGTGACTTCCATAATGTGTTGATGTGTCCTCTTGGTGCCTCTTTCCATACTGTGCTGCTCGCCTCAAAGCTTCTCTTTTATTTTCTGCCTCAGATATCACGTCTGTAAACCCTTGTCAGATTTACTCAGACGCAATGGCTCCTCCTGCCTCTGTGTTTACCCATTTGGTGCCACTACTTTGTGGTTCTTCCTATGCACATTGACATAATTTATGTTTGTATATGCATCTCTGAAGTACGGAATACTCAACATCAAGGATCATTATTTTACCTATCTACTACCCAGTACAGTCAAAGAGCTTGGTGAGGCCTTGGAAATGAAACACCCAGGTTTGAGTTCCAACTCTGTCTTTTGTTGACAGTGAAGAAAAGCTTCTTAGCTTCTCCGGCCCTCATTATCTTCTAGTGGACCCTCTAGATAGGATTGCTCTGGAGATTAAGTAGATTAAACACAGGTACAATGTCTGAATGAAAGTATACTGGATAAACACTACTTACTCAATTTAAGATGTGTTTGTCTAATATGATTAAGATTTTGAGATTAGATCAGCCAAACATCAGTGTAGTGATAGCAAAAAAACAAAAACAACCAATAACTTCAGGTCCTTACACATATCCCACATATTTAGCGCCTCTTAGAAAGCTTTTGAGTCAATGCCTTCTGATATTCCAAGACAGCCTTATAATTACAAAATTATCATCATCATCATAATTAGGGATTATACCAAATTGATTCCCTTATGATTTTTCTCTATATGGGTACATTATTGCCACTATAGTATTGCTATATTTTATTATATATGAAAGATCCAAAGTTAACAGTTAATATATTTAGTCATGGTTTTTAATGATAAAGAAATAGAAACTATGGCAGAATAACTTTGATTGTATTTTCTTTCAAAATATCATTGCCATTATGCCTTATATTAAACAACATGAAAATCATTATTCCAAAGTATACATTTATAGACTCACAGTAATTACACAGCAAAGGGCACAGTCCAGGAAATGAACTGTCCGCTGCCTGGCAGGTCAAATGTACTTGGTGTGGAATCTAAGTGGACCCCTGGTGGAGTTTGAAATATTTTGCTTTTTTCAGCATGAAACTTGTACTGAGAAAGAATTTCATCTGGATAATTGACTGGTAATAAGTTAACCTTATTCATAGCCCAGGACAGTAATAATAATGAGCTGCCAACTGCCTGAAGCCCTAGTGCTGAAACAGGACAGTGGCTGCGTGGAGGGGAATTGTCTGTGGAGGGTCAGAAGTCCTTCCTGGGAGAACTGGAGGGTGTTTCAGAAAGAGAGTGGAAATGAGCACTGTCTCCCCCCATGCCAAGCTCTTTGTCTAACAGAGACTAAGGAATCTCCCTCCTCCTGCGTGAAAAGAGAGAAACCGCCAGGACCACACGCTGGAGGGAGAAGGTGGGAAGTGAGCTGAATAGTAACGCTGCTCAGCATTTTCCTCCATTATCACTGCTCTTCATTTCTTCTTATTTTAAACTCCTCTTAGAAATGTCAAGCAAATAGCCAGGATGGTATTACCTCGAAAGGCACATTCTGTCTACAAATAGTAGGGGTTTTGATCCTTATTCTATATAAACTGTAAAGCTTTTGAAATTCAAGGCTCTTTGGAAAGCTTAAATAAATGCATTCATTCTGAAATTTAGACCTTCTAGTAGATGATAGCCTAAAATTGATTATTCTAACAAAGTAAAATGAAATTTCCAAGTAAGTATTGATAAGTGGAATTAAATGTAATGGATAAAGTGTAAACAGATTAAAAAGACTTTGATTTTAAACCATTTTTGTTCATCAGATCTTAAACTACCTGCTAAGTATATTTTTTCATTATATTGGCACCATTACTTAGGCATTTTTTAAATCATCATTTTATAAATAAAAATATATACATATATAGCAAAGAGGAATATAGTAACTATGAGGAGTTTGAATAAGTTAAAAGGAGAACTCAGAGATTCTGAGCAATTCAAGCCACTAGATATATTAGGGATCATAAATTCTCAACCTAGCTCCATCCCAACTATGACAATTGCTATATATACTATTGACTACAAAGAGTTATTTTTAATTTTTTATTTCTTTCTTTATTTTAGCTCATCATGATGACGCTGATAGGTGACATCAGTTAGGTGACTAAGTTAGAGCTCACTGGAATATAGTACTATAGTTACAGGAATGTGACTAGTGAAAAGCATTTTTATCATTGGGGAAGTATATTCATGGACATGAAATCAAAAGCTTATTTGGAGTGGAAATAATATAGAAAACTTTTTCACAGCAAAACTTCCTTAGACACTTGCTCAGCTCTCCTCCTCCCATACTCCCTTGTTTCAGTCCCATTTTGCCCTGTTCATTAAAACTGCTCTTGTCAAGGTCACCACACACTGCATATTGTCAAGTCCAGTGCTCAGTCTTTCCTTATTGTTTTTGATGTGTCAGTTAGCTATGCATACAGTTGTATACAGTTCCCCAATATACATTCTTCAGTTGACTTGTAGTATATCATGGTGTTATAATTTTGTCATACAAGAAAGTTACTTCATAGAAATCATTCTGTTGAAAAGATGTGTAAGTATACATCTGTTCTTTAGACATCATTCTTTTCTAGGGCCCCAAGTTCCAAGATACTGAGTGTTAGTGAGGTGAACATTTGCAAAATCATAAAAATAAAATTCTCTGCATCAAGCTAAGGAAATGTGAATAGAGCTGGAGTTGGAAATCCTCACAAAAGATGAAATTTCCACCTAGAAGAAAGCGGATGGTCAGGCTTCTACTTAGAATCTCCCATTATGAATTCCCTTCCTGCAAAATGGGATAATTATCTTAATTGCAAATGTTCCCTGGGCACATAGTGTGGGGGCCAAAATCTGGTGAGCTGTTGCCTCTTCACCTGCAGACCATATGCTGTCTGTGCTGTGAAACAAGGCCTGGACAGGGCCCTTGAAACAGGTCTAGGCAAATAAAAAAAAAAAAAATAACAGAGTAATTGCTAAGAAGTACAAATGCCTAGGTTCTAAGTTCAAATACTTTAAATTAACAAGATCAACAGACTTGTTGATTAGTCCACGGAATTACAGAGTCGGAGCCAACTAAAGTCTTAAGAAAATTGTCCAGCCAAAAATATTTTAAGCATAGTAAACAAAATTGGCACTTAGTCAACATTAAAGTCTCAAGTAAGTCCTAGGTCTCCTTTTAGTGATGTCCTAGTAAATGATAAAACTTACTTGTGGGAAGGGAAAACTTGTCTCATAGAATTGGCTGAACTATTTGGTATAAGCATGCCCACTGTGGCCATTTCAAGTTATAATGTACATCATGGGAAAGAGAATTAGGAAGAGACATACATAACTGGCTCTCAGACACTGCCCTCTTTTGCCCCAACAGGAAGTAAATTGTTCAAGATATATATATCCACCACAAGGACCTTTTCCCTAATGCTGATTATCTATGGAAGAGCTAGACACTGGAGGTCTTTCCAGGAAGAGGGGCGGAAGTAGCCATACTGGCTGTTCAAGGATTTTTCTTCACTGCATAAGCAAGGAAGTCCTTACCTTCAGAATACGAAATGTATTATTGAATCCAATGACTACTTTGACTTTTTTTCCCACTTTATACTCTTCTATATCCTGAGCCTTACATTTCTTTTTGTCCATTTCAATCTATAATTGCATTTTGAGTATACTAAGTCATTAAATTTACCATTACCCATAAGTTTTCAAAACATGAGAATTAGAACCGTGGGTTTGGTCCCTGGTAATTGTATACTACAATGCCAGTCATGACAACTCCCACCCACCAGCAATCAGTACCACATACCACATTGCCCAGCTGTGATGGCTCACACCTGTAATTCCAGCACTTAGGAGGCAAAGGCAGGAGGGTTGCTATGAGTTCCAGGCTTGCCTGGGCTACAAAAGCATGAGAATTACATCCAAACATTTTTGAAAACATACATGATCTCAATATCCTAGATTTAGACTTAGATATAGTAACTGGATCATTGAGTTGACTCTGTTGTGAGAGGCATGAGTACACATGGAAGTATACCATTATGTGACAAACTGAGGCACGCTTAGAATTTTATGTAAGTGAAAAAATATGTGTATTGGCATTCAGTTAATTAAAAGATAAATGTCAGCTGTTTTGCCTAATAGTTATTGCCTCTCTTATGCTCTAGGTATTGTATTGTTCTAGACCGCTAAGTTACATAGAAATACTGTAGGCATTTGTAGGAGTGCGGCCTTGAGAGAGTCAGTGCCACTGTGAAAACACATTACAGCTGTGGCCGACATCTGTTGGAGCTCAGACCTCAAGATAAAGATGAAATGATGCCAAGGGATAAGACAGAGGGTAACACATGACTTAAGTCTAGAAATCGAGACTCTAGAAATCTACTTAGACATTAATCATCTCAGGAAGTGACCAATACCCTTGGACCTGTCACTTTTCAGAAAAGTTCATTATTAGTTTTTTAATTAAATTCTTTATTGATACATTTTATACACATGTCAGGATCACACTCAACACTGAGAATTTGTATCAGTGTGTGACACAACTTAATTTTCATTATTTCCCATTGCCCTACCCACCCTACCACCCCCACCCCCATATACATAAGCTTTGTTTCCTTTTGTTTAATCATCACATTTTTTCTTTCTCCTCATTACTTACTCTTATCCTTTCCCTTTGAATATTTTCTATTTCACAATATCCCTTTGAATATTTTCTATTTCACAATGTAATCTTTCTGTTACACTCCATAATTCATTTACATTTTAAAATTCTCATACCAAAGGAAATATATGGTATTTACACATCTGTGACCTATTTATTCCACCTATGAGTATGTCCTCAAGGTATATCCATTTGAGTAAAAATAAGTCAAGCTTATCATTCATTATGACAGAGTAATACTCCATTTTATAGAAGAATCATATCTTCTTTATCCAGTCTCCACTTAACCAGCATTTGGGTTGTTTCCAAAATTTAGCTGTCACAATACACTGTCCCTTTTTATATCACATTAGTTCACCCTCATTGGGATCTCTGTCTATCTGTCTGTCTATCTATCTATCCATCTATCTGTCTATCTATCTTTTTGTGGTACCAGGGATCAATCTTGGGCCCTTTTGCTTCCAAGGTAGGCACAGTACCATTTGAGCCAAGTCTGCAACCTAGGGATCTTTCATTCAACAACAACAAAAATGTACTCAGAGCACCAGTGTGGCAGCACAGTGCTGGGAATTAAAAGATAAAATGTAATGGAAGACAGAAATATTTCTTCCTTTTTACAAGGTTTACATGTTAAAGAAGAAAGGACTGTCATTCCGTAGTGAATATGAGGTAAATACTATGAAGGAGAAGTACAGGATGCTGAAAGAGTTTATAACTAGGAAGTAAGAAAAGACTTCCTATGAATTACTTTTTATATTAAGAACAAAAGATGAGAAGTAAAGTTAGGCAAATGACAGGGGACTAGGAGAGTAGGGAGCATGAGGAGAGAGTTATGGCACTGTGGAGCACATGACAGCAAAAAGAATGCTACATACAGAGAGGAAATGACAAATATTTGGATAGAGGAGGCCGTTGCATTTGAAAATTGTGTACAACTTCATGTCATCTTCCCTAGTCTCCTAAGTCATTGCCTGAAATCCCAGCTACTTCATAGGCTGTGCGACAACACTGAGTCAGGAGGATTTTAAGTTTGAAGCCAGCCTGAGTGACTTTATGAGACTCTGTAATCCTAGCACCAGGGAGGCTGAGGCAGGAGGATCACTTCGACTACAGCTTCGACTACATAGTGAGTTCAAGGCCAGCCTGTGAGATCCCTGCCAGCAGCATCTTGATCTGTACTCTAGGCTTCCAGAACTGTAAATGTAAATTTATGTTACATAAAGCCATCCAATCTGTGGCATTTTATTATGGTGGCCCTAGCTGATTAGTAGAGATGGAAAAGGGGTCAGAGGAGAGAAAAGCTAAAGCTATAACATTTGACCAAATAATGTCATCCAATTTGAAAAGACAATGAACAGACACCATCTGCATAATATTGCAGAGGTAGACATTGCTCAGGTTTGCTCTTATATATTTAAGTTCTAGGTTCTTTTACAAATTATTTAATTACATAATATTATTTTATATATTTAATTATTTAATAACATAATAAGAAATATCATTTGGAACCTCTGCAGCCTTTTCAGCCCTTAGATCAAGCCAAATCTGAAGAAATCAGATTGTATAAACCAGTAAGTCCTAAATATTTAGACTGGATTTTCTACCTCTTACAACTACTTCAAGTACTTGTCTCAGCATATTTCAAATTGAAGTTTTTTTAAAAAAAAAAATTGATTATAGAAGTTGTATATATATTTCATCAGATTCCCTCAGGCACAATCTACTTCTTTAATTAAATGGAATTCTACCATACCATAGAAAAATAAATCACATTTTAGAAAGATAGAGTACTGATTACTTTATTCCCTATTCGATACCTTTTCAAAAGCTGGAGAAAATTAATGCATGAAATAAACATTGACATATCTTATGTTTACCAAATTTAATTGAAATACTGAGATTTCCACAGTAGCTGATTCCTTTGGCATTGTCCCAGCCCTATCATCTTATGATCAGAAATTCTACTCCAATCAAAAGCTTGTCTCTGCTATGTTTCATCCAACTTTATTGACCCTCAGACTTGTCATATTTTTGTCACTACAGAAATGAGGTAGATAAATACTTTGTATAATTAAATAATTTATGTTATCATAATAGGAGAACAAGCTATACTAAAATATTGCTTTTTCCTATGGCACATAAAAATATTGGGACAAGTTGACCTACTTGTGCCCTTGAAATAAAAATTGCATTGGAAGCTACCACTTTGTTAAGTTATTCCAATAATACTAATGACTTCTTTTTAATTCCTAATTTAAAAATATGTTTTGAAAGAGCATGGTATTTTTATTATGACACATTTTTACTTATATTGTTACCTGATATAGGTACATTGCAATACATACACAAATTAGTACATCCATTCTTGTTTATTTGTTTGTTTGGGGGGAGTTTTTGTTTTTGTTTTTGTGAGACAGGAATGCACTTATGTAGTTCAGGCTGGCCCTGAGCTCGCTATGTAGCCAAGGCTAGCCTTGAACTCACAACAATCCTCTTGCCTCTGCTTCCTGAGTGCTGGGATTACAGGCATGAGCCACCATGCCCAGCACTGTGGTGAGTGGTTACTGGGAATCGAACTCAGCACCTTGCACTTGCAAGGTAGATGCTGGAACCACTAAGTTAAATCCTCGGCCCCCTATATCTGTTCTTTACATTTAATGATCTGTAACATAAAATAGTATGTTTGATCTTTCACTGTGCAAGGATGCTACATTTTCTATTTCGGTTTCAAAAATATTTATTTAACCTTTCATTTTTTCACTTTTAATATCACAAAAACTGCCTTGTTACCCCTGCTACCCAAGAATCGGGTATATTTCAAGCTTGAATCTTGAAATACTCTACTGGAACTCAGTTGTTAATTTCAGAGAGATAAGAATGGAACAGAAGAAACCAGAGAACTTGGCAAGCAAAAAAAAAAAAGAAAGAGAAGAAATTAAGACACCAAACCTATCTTAAGAAATATATTGAGCTGAGGATGTAGCTCTGTGGTAGAGTCCTTGCCTAACATGTACAAGGCCTTAGGTCTAATCCTTAACACCACAAAACAAAATAAAATACAAGGACAGAAAGGAAAATACGAAGCATTTAATGAGATAAAGAATTACAAGGAACTTTATTCATTTTGCTATTTTCTATTGGAATAAATTTGCAGGATATGATAAATGCATTCTTCATCAGGAAGTGCTATGTAAACATATTGCACTTGGTCTTTTTTCCCCCTTTCTCTCCTTTTCCTCCCTTCTCTCTGCATCCACAGGTCCCTTTACCGTCTCCACTAAGCCTATCTCCCTGTTTCCTCTCATGTATTTTTTATTTTGCTCTTTAAATTATTTATACTTCTCATTTCTCATATAAGACAATCCATGCAATTTTCAACCTTCTGTGTCTGATTCCTTTCACATAACTTTATAGTCTCAAGGTGCATCTATTTCCCTACAAATAACTCAAATTTATTCTTTTTTATGGCTAAGTAATACTCCATTGTGCATTTACAGAGGAAACTGTTATTTTTAATCTACTGTGCTATGGCTAGATAAGCATTCATTTAGAGCTCAGAGGACACTTTCCAGTGAATAGATGAAAGGTCTCAAGTTTCTTTTCCTTGACAGAAAAGTGAATGTAGAATGTAGTTTTTTTTTTTTTTTTCTTTTTATTTTGAGACAGGATCTCACTTTGTGGTTCAGGCTGGCCCTGAGCTCAGCCTCCAACTCACATCACAGCAACCCTCCTGCCTCTGCCTCCTGAGTGCTGGGATTACAGGCATAGGCCATCACACCCGGCACTGTGGTATGTGGTACTGATTGCTACTGGGCGTGAGTCTCCACACCCAAAACTGTATGTAGTTATCAGGGATCAAACCCAGGCCCTTGCACTTGCAAGACAGGTGCAGGAACCACCGAGCTAAATCCCCGGCCCTGTAGTTTACTTGTTCTATAAAATGTGCAAAAGACATATTTCAATGACTATTGCTAAAACCACTGACTATTGCTACTCTGTATTAGAATTGTTGCAGGCATTTTGGGGATTTGCCTAAAGGGACATATTTAGTTAGGGTTTGGTGGCATATGCTATATTTGTGTGTTCTATAGGTAGTTCCCTAAGTGGCTGTCACAGTTCCCTGTGCTAGTATAGGAATAACTCCAAGACTTTTCTACTCTTCACTGTGCAAATCCACAGTGCAAGGACATCAATGATAAATTGGTTCGTGAATGCTACCTGAAAAACAGATCTGGAAATGTTTTGAAATCCAATAGCTGATACAGGGAAGCAACTAAATAGAGGTCTCCTAACTTTACCAACAATATTAAAGTTATACATAGATATTATCAACAAGGAATTATGAATCTGAAACTACTAAACTTTCAATAAGAATAAACAAGTTTAAAACAATATGTTAAAAGAAAAACTAGATTATCTTTCTCTTCTCAGAATAAAATAAATTGTAGTCTGAAATTATTGTCATAGAAAATGATAACCCATAACTATGCACTACAAACATAAGGAAAATTTATTACAGAGATAATATTAAGAAATTCATCAGTTTAAAGCATTTTATTCATTTTCTAGATTTTGTGATCTTTGTGGTATCTTAGTACTGTATTTTGAGATTCAGAAGTTATAGTTTTCCTTATCTTTCTAAGTGTACAAGGCCTTACGAAATATTACATGCATAATTTTGTATTTATTTTTTAAAAGAAGTTTTTTTCTTTTTAATCCCTAAGCAGCTATACATACTTTGACGCATATAAAACCTGGATTTATATGTGCCTTAAAAATAAATATCAATGTAATTTATCTGGATAAAAATTTTTAAAAATCATGCCTGTTATTTAAGAGTTTCCAGTGATTTGCTGAGTTTTTTCTTCTAACATACCTCATCAAAATGTTTAGCATCAATTACTGCAATCTGTGAGGAGGATTCTGGGAACAGACACATGAGTCTAATTTATAGCCCCTGCTAATTTCCCAGGGTGCAAAATTGCATTTGTTTGAAGTTCAGTTTCACTAAAAATTAAAGAAAAAATTTGAATTACTTCAGTTATCACAAAAAATAATTTCTGGTTCCTTGCTTCCTTGTCACACAGTTCCTCTCATGTACACACAGCAAGTTCTTCCTGCCTTTACATTTTTATTCAATATCTTTTGCTTGAGCATAAAACAGTCACTATCAATTTCTCACCAGTTCCTGAACATTCCTAAGCTGAAATTATTTTAGAGTAGTTATTCATGGGGCTTACAAGTTGAAATGAAAAAGCACTAAAAATCAATTTCATTATAAGCTTTGAAGTAGAGAGATTTTGCATCCAAAACTTGACTGGTTGGTGGGTGGGGTTTGTTTATTTTATTCTGGAATGCTGCAGCACAGCAGCCTCTAAACCACTGGAAACCTCATCTGGTGATTTTCTGAATGCCTTCCCTGTGCATTATCGGAGAAGTCTCAGCTTGACTGGGTGTCTGCACAGAATTCACTGAAAAGAATACATCTGTATTATTTCATGGCAGTGACTTCATTTATAACATTATGCACTTCTGTTCTCATAGTGGCTGCTTCAGTGAATGATCCTTTTCTGTAGTGGGTTGGATATTTTCCCTCGTGGGTATCAAAATAGTGAGACTAACAAACGGTTCTCCAAACCCTAAGGACAGTTGAGAAATCAAAGTTTACAGTATTTAATGGGCCAAAACCCTGAGGTTTTAAAGCCATGCATACACAAGCAGTGTGGTGTGCAGAATAGCAATTGATGCTCAGCAATGTAGACATTACACTGTTGGTGGCATACTAACTTTGAGAGGAACCAGACCTCTTCTCCAGCCCTGTTCACTCCAACTAGTAAAAAGAATCCGGAATAAAATGGAGTCCCAAGGAGCTCCAACTGAATTTTTGGTAGCAAGAGGATATTTTAGTGGAAATTATAGATACAGTCAGTAGAATTCTAATAAGACTACAAGCCTTATGTCCTACAACTTGATCTGGTTGTCCTTTTTCCCCCTGCCTGTGACTAAGAACACCACCTTGCCATTCACAATGTCTCCCCAAAGGCTAGTATGTTTAGGGGTAAAAAGTGACTGACTATTATGCTACTAATTTGATTTATTAATCAGTTTATAGTTGACTGAGCTGTTAGGAGGTTGGGACTATTTGGAAGAAGGAGATCACTTTCTTTGAAGAGCATATTTTTTTCTTCTTTTTTCTAAGTACTGGAGTCCAAATTCCCAACACCCACAAGTTAAGGGAGAAATAGTTTATTTAGCTCACAGTTTGTGGAGGTTTCAGTCCAAATAATCAGCTGGCTCCAAGGAAAAGTGTCTTGGCAGAGAGACATCTCAGAAAACCAGTTCATGGCAAGCAACAGACCTTAACAGTGTCTTTGTATTCTTATATCTTATCCAGGATACTTACAGTGTGCAGCAGGCACATCTTTAATCCTGGTGCCCTCAGTCCTAGCATTGCACCTTAAATTAATCCCAGCATCCCACAGTCTAGATCCACCCACCATTAAAAAAGCCCCACCTATATCCTCATGAGGCTTTGAGGGATGTCTAGATAGAAACCAAAGCAACCTGGCTAGGCTCAAATTGGCAGTCCTCCTGCATCAGCCTCCCAGGGTGACAGGATTTTAAGCAGGTATCACCACACTTGGTTTCTTCAGTTTTCTTTTTTGAAGAGTTTTAATTTAAAAGAAAAACTAGTGATCAAAATTCATAAGATGCAAAATATCAGTAAATTTTAAAATGTTGAAAGTTAGGAATCTTGCTAGGTAGGTCCTTAATAACCACAGTGTAAAATATGGACAGAAACTAAAGAGAGCAAAGAATGAATTGCTTGCTTCAGGCAGAGGAAGAGGTATTTCTCATATGCATATTATGTCTCAAAAAAAGAAAGACAGGTAGTTTCATATGAGACATTAGAAACATGATCTAATCTCAAGTTGATAGTAGCTAAGTTAATGTTGTCTTTCTTCAAAATCTACATCTTATTGCTGCTAAGCCAACATCAGCCTTATTATCTTTGTGTACCCATTGCCTATGAAATTATGTGGAGCATCATAGTCATTCAGAAGATATTTACCTTTTTATTTGAAAAAATGAGGGCTGGGGATTTAGCTCAATGGTTCAGGTGCCTGTCTTGCAAGTGCAAGGACCTGGGATCGATTCCCCGGTAATCACATACAGTACTGGGTGTGGAGACTCACACCCAGCAGCAACCAGTACCTCACACCACAGTTCTGGGCGTGGTGGCTCACGCCTGTAATCCCAGCACTCGAGAGGCAGAGGCAGGAGGATTGCTGTGATGTGAGTCTGAGGCTGAGCTCAGGGCCAGCCTGAACTACAAAGCGAGACCCTGTCTCAAAAAAAAAAAAAAAAGCAAAAATGAGGGAGTAAAGCTTAAATAATAAGGAAATGCCAGATTAAAGACTCTCCTCAGGAGACGGTATGGGTTGGTAATAGAATGTCTGAACACTGGTCTGAGTGTGTGTGTTCAAATTTTAACTCTGTCCTTAACTAGCTGAGAAAGTTATTCAGCATCTCTTCTCCTAGATTCCTTCCTTGAAACGAAGATGAAAACAAACCATTACCTGCTTCTAAGGTTTTTGTGAAAGTCAAAAAACACAAGGCAACAAGAGCTCTCTAACACAGAGCTTGGTAGACAAAAATGCTGCCACTCATAACAAGAATCCTTGTGGTATCATCCATAAAAATCTCAATGGTACCATAGTTTTAAGAATTATAGGCCAGGGCCGGGGAGTTAGCTCAGTGGTTCCGACGCCTGTCTTGCAAGCGCAAGGACCCAGGTTCGTTTCCCTGATAACCACATAACAATACTGGGTGTGGAGATCCACACCCAGCAGCAACCAGTACCACATCCACAGTGCCGGGCGTGGTGGCTCACGCCTGTAATCCCAGCACTCGGGAGGCAGAGGCAGGAGGATTGTGATGTGAGTTTGAGGCTGAGCTCAGGGCCAGCCTGAACCACAAAGCGAGACCGTATCTCCAAAAACTTTAAAAAAAAAGAATTATAGGCCAGAAATCTTTATACCTGTGAGTAAATTTATTAAATGCAGTATAGTAATTACTGTCAATTAAGATTAACAAAGCAAATATGGGAGGATAATTCTCACAAATGTATTGGAGTTCTTCATAAATATTCAATTCTTGACAAATACTACGTAAAGTATTCATAATAAATGAGTTGAATACTCATAATACTCAGTGTTGTATTTGTTAAATACTCAGTAAATACAAAATACTTTATGGAGCACTTAATTTGCATGCATATTTTACATATGTGAAGACAAAAAATAGAAAAGAAAGAAAAAAGAATTCAACTAACTTGTCTAAAGTCAAACAAAGTTGGAGAGTCAAGTTTAGACTTGAGAAACTACCTCAAGAGCCTGTGCATATGACAGCTACTCCTTCTGGAGAAATACATAAAAATAAAAGTGTGAGCAAGGACCTAAATGACAAAGACTGTGTGCAGTTTACTAAGCAGTACATACTTTATTAGGCAGTAGAAGCTAAATACTGTGAAAAGTAATCTCAAGTGTTAATAGAGATCATTTCTAAAGACTATCTTACTGATACAAAGGAAGTTTTATAAATAAAAAGTACATACAATTAACTTTGCCACATCCTAATGATTCAGGTCATTTTAAATGACCAAACTGATTTTAGGAACAATAAGCAAAAGCCACTGAAAAGAGAATTAATGACTTTTTACCTGTGAAAGAATATGAATAACTAAAAGAGGTTAAACACTTGTCACCAGGTACACTTTTGGTGCTCTCTCTCTCTCTTTTTCTTTCTCTCCTCTCTCTCCCTTTCTTCTTTCTTTCAACCATATATATTTTTATAGAGATGAAGTGATTTAAAAGGTTAAATGAGCAGGACTTGAAGCACACATTTAAATATCTAGCTTGATACTCTTAGAAATTAAAGTCTCAAACAAACTATCCCACAAGTTACTATAGAAGATAGATTTTAGTTGGCATCAAACAAAATGGCCTTTATGTTTTCCCTTAAATTGAATGGTATTACTTTGTTAGTTCTCACGTGTGTATAATCTGACTACCAACTTGCTTAGTAACTTTTCTCTCTGTGCAATTTAAATCTTTTGATATTAAGGCTTCATAAATATTCTATAGTTTTATCTCAGGCATATGCATTTTCTTACTTGATAGAACAATAATGAATGCTATAGGATACTGAAGAGTGTTCCTTCTAAAGATGTTCAGGTCCCAATTCCCAGAACCTGTGAATATAACAATTTACTGATGTGATTAAATTAAGGATTTTGAGATGAAAGATGCTTGTATTGCTCAGGAGGACTGAGTGTAATCACAAATGTTCTTCTGAGAGGAACACATGATAGAGATGTCAAAGTTGAAACAGAGAGTGATACAGCCCCAAGCCAAGGGATGTGAGGAGCCTCTGGAAGCTCAAAAATGTAAGGAACAGAAACGCACCCTAGAGCTCTGTAAGGAATGTGTTCTGTGAAATACCTGGATTTTACCCCACCAAGACTCATTTCAGATTTATGGTCAGCGGAACTATAAGATAAATTGGTGTTTTAAGCTTCTAAGTTTATGATGATTTGCTATAGAAGTTAGAGGGAACTAATAAAACTTCTATGTTTCCAGTTCTTCAAATATTGGAGATAAAAACAGATTCACTGGTAATAGTAAAATATAATGATAATGCAATACTGTATATAAAGCTTTTAGTATAAGAAGAGCTGCTTCCACAATTTCCCAAAAAAGCTATAGTCGGTTTTTTGGCTTTTAGTGTTTTGAGGTTTTTTTGTGGTTTTTTTTTTTTTTTTCTCTTTTTTTCTTGAAGCAGAGTCTTACTGCATAGACCATACTGGCCTTTAAGTCACTGCAGTGCCCAGGGTGGCCTCCAACACAGTGCTCCACCTGTCTCCCCCTCCTCTTCTGAGTGCTGGGATTATAGGTGTGCACTACCACACCTGATTTCCAACATGATTGTAACAGATGAAATAAATAACACAACTAGTTATTTCAATAAGAAAACAGGTAGATACTAAACAATCTTGGAAGTAGAAACTCATTATTCAAATTAAGTTGTATTAAACAAACACTGACTTTGCCTAGGGTGTCATTCACGGTCTGAG